>PVLD010014516.1:0-52058 GCA_004027595.1 Dinomys branickii | reverse complement strand
AAGATATCAATGGATAAAGCAACAACAGCTGTTGAGACCATATCACCTTGTCTATAGATTAGTTGTGATTGTACTATTTTCTATGATAATGGGTGTCTGTTTGTCAATAGGTTTTTGTACTTTTATGTTTCTAAAATAAAAAAATAAAAAAATAAAAATAAAAAAATAAAAGAATTACTGATACTTATTCAAAGAACTTAGTATTGGTACAATCAGACTAATAAGAAACACAACTTTTAGCTTCTACTTGAACCTACTGTTGTTGCTTTTTAATTCTTCTAGTACTAGAGACTAAATGGCAGGTCTTCACCCTGAGCTAGATCCCCAGCACCTTACCCTTCACACAACTCTTTTTAAAAAATTTTTTTTTTTTAATTTTGAAACTAGGCCTCACTAAGTCATTCACTAAGTTGCCCAGGCTGAGTTCAAACTTACAATCCTGCTGCCTCAGCCTCCCAGAGTTTTAGGATTATAGGCAGGTACTACCTAATTTCTTAACTACAATATTAACTCCTTTTCTTCCGAAATCTGTGTTGGCAGGTAAGAAATCACTGACCTATTCTTGACTCACGCACCTTTTTCTAATATTTTTGATATTGCTTCTTTCTCCCATTCTCCTTGAGGTTTCCCACTGTTGCATGCATTCTGCACTACAAAGATTTGTCATGTGTAAGTTTGAGTAAATTCTATGATGGCTGATTGAATTGCATTTCCTCAAAATTTTTATGCTGAAGCCCTAACCCACAAGGTGACTATATTTGGATTGTAAGGAGGGATAAAGCTGAAAAAGGTGATAAATATTAGATGAAGTCATAAAGTGGGGCCCTATTCCAAAAGGGCTCATGTCCATTTAAGAGAAAGACAGTCACTTGTAAGCCAGGAAGAGAGACTTCACCAGGAACCAAAATGGCAGGCATCTTGACCTCGACTTCCCTGCTTCCAGAATCATCAGAAATAAATTTCTACTTAAACCACCCTGTCTATGGTTATACATATTCAGTTACAGCAGGCCAACCAGACTACTACCAATTCCAAATAGTGTTTAAATAAATTGTTTTAAAATAAAATAACATATGTAGTGTTCCAAAAATGGTTTATGTTCATAGAGCTGCAAAGATTAGATACAAGTCAGGTAATGGGAAATTTGCGATGTGGTCTTTTTTCTAAATCTCATGTTTTTCACTATCTTCCACTTAAATTCAATCTAGCATAAAAGCTTGAGATAAAACAAAAGAATGCTTGTTAGGGTATCGCTTTGATGTCTATATAACCCTAAATATGTGACAGATAACTAGTTTTGAATACAAACCTGAATTCTTTTTCAGCTTGTGTGGCACAATCATTTTATACTAAGGAATCCATGTTGATTTACAATAACAAACAACAACTGTTACTATTTAGTCTTACCTTAAATGGGGCTCCATAGATAGATTCCCCACCAGTCCCTGTGCCAGTAGGGTCTCCCCCTTGGACTATAAAACCAGGAACAACTCTATGAAAAATGGTGTTGTCATAATAAGCTGAAAAAATAAAGAATAATTTATCAATTTATAAAATTAAACTTACACATAGTCATCAGAGTTAATATACAACTAGAGTCCTAAGATTTATTTTCCCATATTTAATGGGCTTACAAGCCAAAACCTTTCTCTATTTCTTAAAAAAGAAAATTATTTTTCAAATAGCAACATTTCCACAGAAACAACATTGGTGGCTCTTTCTTTTCAATCTTCATTGTTCTCCCAAGCACTTTTTTCATAAGTGGGGTTTACTGCTGATACCTAGTGGGTAGAGGGCAGGATTACTACTGAACAGCCTATAAAGCAAAGCACAGTTCTCACAGTGAACAATGACCGGCCTAAATATCAGTAATGCCAAGGCCCAGGAACTCTGGGAGAGGATAACGTATTTCCTCCTTTCTCTTCTCCCCACAGAAAACCAATTCATTGATATGCAAGTAATATATAAACCTATAATACATCAAAATTATTTATTACTTATAAGTCTAGCACCACTAATGCAATCTCCTCAAGAAATTTGAGGTATAAATCAAACAATATAATCTATATGAGCACTTAGGTCTAATTAAAAACTTTGAGCTTATAGGGGGGTGGGTAAATGGGATGAAATTAATCAAAATATGTGTATGTGCCAATATACCAAAATGAATCTCATTATTCTGTACAACTAATATGTAACAAGTAAAATACTTGTAGTTTGTTAGGTAGAAGAAATTTAAATTTTAAAGTCACTAACCTACAGGATAGACCATATATGATCTCCTATAGTACTTAACACCTGAAACCTAGAATCATCAGGGAAATTCCACAGAGGAGAAAGAAGTTAATTTCAGCAAGACTGAAGCACAGCATCTAATTATTTAGGGTGTGACTTAACAAGTAGGTTTATATTAAGAAGTAACAAAGAATGACAAACATCCATAAGAAAAGATGTTCATCATTAGGTATTAGGGAAATCCAAATCAAACCCACAGTGAGGTACTATTTCACACCCACAAAGACAGTTATCATTTTAAAAAATAAGTTTTGGTGAGAGGATGGAGAAATTGAAACTCAGATATTGCTGGTGGTTTTGTAGTTAAACACAGAATTATCAGATGAACCAACAATTTCATTTCTAGCTATAAATATCCAAAGGATTGAAAACGCAGATAAATACTTGCTCATAAATGTTCGTTGCAAAATACGGAGTTCACTTAGTATGTATCACTAAATTGCACCCTTCAAAATGATAGTTTTATGTTCATAATGTTCACTTCGGTTTTTACAAAGTTCCTCTAGGTAAAAGGAAAGAAATTATTCTATCTCACTGAAGTTAGTTTGGAAAAATATACATAGAGTGTATACACTGCCCTGAAATAAGTGCTGAATAAGAAAAAGCTATAATTATCATTGTAAAAACAGACAAATAAAAACAAGAAGCCATAGAAGTTTAAAGGGAAACCAATTAGGTCTCAAATGTAGTCAGGACTCAATCACACGTTGGGAGTTGCAACTTATGGAGAAAGAAGTGTTCTCTGATGTTTTCTCCAAGCTGCAGAACTATCTAAGTCTAGATCTTTTTGTCATATAGGATGATGTGTTTATTATTTAAGTTTTCTTGAGTTGAGTCTTGTATTACTTTCAACTGAATTCAACCTAACTTATTCGATGACAAGTATACATAGTATCTACTGTAGTATAGGCATTGCACAGATAGTTACTGACATAATTCACAAAGTAACTTTTACACTGGCTTAGAGGTACTTCATAATCGTACTTCTGAGAGATAATGAGATATAAAATACACATTTTTAAAAGTATAATCTGTAATTTACATACAGTATGGAGTACAGAGTACACTGAAAGAAGTAGAAGGGAATATGACGTGATTCTGCTTTAAAAAATCCCTCCTTCCAGTAAAAAACTATTAGGGCATATTCAACAGAGCTCCTCAGGTGAGACAAGTGCCCTGTGGGTTACAAACAGAAACAATACACATCAAGAAGTGCAAAGTATCTCTCCTAAATCCTAGGTAACCATTGTGTAGACTAACACTGCATTTAGCATTCAGGAGTTGTGGTCTTGCTTTTTGGTAGTTGTACAGTAATAAACTCTATTTTCCCAGTATAAAACTAATAATATAAATCAACTCACGGCATTATTCTAAAGATTAAATCAGATTAAAAAAATAGGTAAGATGTAAAGATTAAGTAAAGTGATTTAAAACCTTTCACATTCAACACAAATGTAAGATCAAACTTTAAAATTTTCACTAAACTTCTACAAGTATATAATCAAACGTAAATATAAAATTTACCTGGTATACATCAAATAATAGAAATACTCGTTTAGATTCAAAATGTGCCATCAACTAACATGATCAGATTAGTTTTTTCAAAAGGTTACTCAAACTCCCAGCATGGAGAATGGATTGGAAGGAGACTAGTTGGAGAAAGAGACTATTGTTCCAAGTGAAAGTACTTTGGAAGCAGGCTCTAACACACCCAGATGTATATTACATGTGAGAGATGGGAGACATGAAACAGGTCTTTATTATTCCTGCTTCTAATTTTTAAAATAATGCCAGTTTATTCTTTTCCCCCTACTTTCCATTTAGTCTCTTTTGATGTTAGCCTTTTTAAGGTTTTCTTTATAATTTTCTCAATCATAGTGCATAAATAGATGCATAAAATTATTATAATACTATATACATAAATGAGTCTGAATTTTCTATAGTCTGCACACCATAATTTTATATTTTATTGTAGCTAGAATTTCCAATTTCCACTAATTTCTACAAATGTTTGTTATCTATTAACAATTGCTGTTGAGCAACTTATACATGTCTTTATAGCATATTAGGTATGTGCCACATTAGATTTTACTGTTTGCAATTTTTATCTTCTTAAATCTTTATGCAGCATTCTCATATAAATATTTTGAAGCGAGAATATTATTTCATTAGGCACATTCATATCATCCTTCTAAATTTCTTCTCTACTGAAAAAAAAACTGAATGCATCTCTAATGTGAGATGAAGTTCTATTTGACTGCTATGATTCTAGTATTTCTCATTACATTTTTATCTCTGGGTATATAATGTGAGGATATTGTGCCATATTTTGATTAATTATACATTTCTAGGTCAAGTTCTTGTAGGACTTTATAGCTGTATTTTAAAATCAGTTATATGTATTTCTTCTAGGATTTTGTATTTAATTTCATGCATTATCATTAATAATTTTTATCTATGTGCTCGCTTTAGCAGCACATATACTAGGTTTTACGTAAAGCTTACTTTGTGATTAGTCTGCCCTATTTACTTCACCCTCCCTACTATTTTGTTAAACAACTATTTTAGTCTCATAAAAATTATTTTTTTTTTTTGGTGGTACTGGGGATCGAACTCAAGACCCTGCGCTTGCTAGGCAGGCGCTTATTCCACTGAGCTATATCCCCAGCCCTATCATAAAAATTATTTTAACCTGTGGCATACTAATATGTGTGTGTGTCACTTTTCCTACAGATTTAATATACTGTTGTTAAAGGAAGTAGGGTAGAAAAGACAGGGTAGGGTAGAAAAGTAGGGCAGAACCAACCAAGATGAGAAAATGTCAAAGTAAAATAGTTGTAAAGAAGTGATTATTTGCATAAATCAATTTTACTTTCTTCACAATTTGGAGGAACTAATAAAAACATCACAGCTAACAAGCTTCTTTTTGCTTCCCTTATATGATAAATATTTACGTTTTAATCTGATCACTTAAAAAATTTTTCTACTTATTTTAAATGTTCACTTAACTGTACTACAAAAACATAAAATCTAAGATTGAGTCTACATAACTTTGGTTACATAAACTTTAACTGTGACATTATTTTAGTTGAGGGCCATACCTGTGGCTATACTTTCTCATGCTTTTATTCATTTGCTTTTAAGCCATAGAAACTATGCTTGGTTGCTATTACATTGATATGAGTGTTGCAAGCGCTAGTAACATTAGAACTTGTTTAAGTCATAAAATCAAAGTATTACAATAGGGTTCTCTGAATTACACATTTTCCTTGTGGTGCTAGGGACTGAACTCAGAGCCTCATATATCCTAGGAAAGTGCTCCACTACTGAGTGACTTAGATGAAGATAGCTCTAAATTAATAGTCAGGGTTTATGACTCAGTGACTGGGGTGCTCTTCTCAGTTTTCTCGTGAGCCTTTCCAATAATAATTCAATCTCATACCTCTTCAATTTGAGAACTGCTTTGGTTGTTATCCTTCTATTTTTTTTCCTTCTCCTTGTATTCTTATAAACTGAGGAGTAACTTTTGTTGTTGTAATTGAGTTTCTCCCTCATCCAACATGAGAACTCATTTTTTCTTCGCTGTCATATTATATCCAGATATATCTGTTTTTTCCATTCACCTGGTCATGGATTGCAATTTACCACTCATTCTTTCTAATGTTTTTATAATTTTACTCTCCTCCTATAAAATTCAAGCTTTTGATTCTTCAAAACTTCTTACCGGAAACAAGTCTGACTTTTCTGTGCCTCTTGTGTTTCTTTAGCTTTGTTGACAGTTATTTGAGTTTCCTTAACTAAACTACCTGTCTGACTCTCCTTCCTTCCTGCCTGCCATAGCAATTAATAATGTTCTTCACAGATGTCTTCTTCCCCACCCTCTGAATTGATTTTCTTAAATCCTTCCCCACTGGTTATCTGTCTGCTTATCTATTTGCAGAGCTCTGGCTATACTGTACTACTGGATTTGCTTCTGATCCAAAACACTGCTTTCTGATACTTGAATCATGTTGCCTGTCTCTAAAAATCAGGTATAACTTAAGAGGACAATGTTTTGCTTTCACTGGAGATATTTAAAACCATATTCCATGTATTTCAGAAGCCAACAAAAAGCGTTAAAAATGTTTGGAATGTCTAGTTCCATAAAAGAATTTCAGAAACAAACAAAAATACCCAAGTGCATGTAAAATACTACAGTTTTTAACAGAAAAATTCTCATTTTATGACTCAAATCTAAAAAAACAACCAAGATATTGATAATACCATCAGTGAATATGAAATACAAAGTTTTGTGAAGAAATGAAATGTTTTTCTTTTTTCTTTTTTCAGTTTTATGAGACAGGGTCTTGCTATATAGTTCAGGCTGGCCTTGAACTCACTATGTAGCCAGAGCTGGCCTCACACTCACAGGGACCCTCTTGCCTCAGCCTCTGAGTGCTGGGATTATGGGCATGTACCACCACCCTCAGCTTAGAAATTGTAATTTTGGACAGTAAAGAATGGGTAGACACAAATTTTTTTAAAAAGCAGGAGAAAACATACCAGTAAAAAGGAGAATTAGTTTGAGGGTAAGTGTGGGAGTGGAAGTGCAAAGGAAATGCTCAGGAAATGAAAGTAATGACCAACAGAAAGCATATGCTTAGTGAGACGAGAAATAAAGTTGGAAAGCTAGGAAGCCAAGCTTCTAGGATGCGAACAGCAAATGGATAGAGGGAAAAGAAATTAGGATGAAAGAGCAGAAGACCAGGCAAGAGGCAATTACAGTCAGGTGAAATGACAGTAGGTGAAAATCAGTGCCATATGGGGGAAAATACTGGTAAATTTGGTTTCACACTGGTTTGGTTACAGTCAGCAATAGATAAAAAAAAAGTCCACTAAGCAATAAGAAAAATCAGTGCTAAGAAGTGAAGAGCTGACTGGAGCTGTAGATATGACAGTCATTTGGATGGAAGTAACACTAGGAAAAGGTGTAGGTAATAGAGAGCTAGAGGTAATCTTAGGGAATACCCAAACTTAAAGAATGCAGGAAAGAAGTGCAAGCTAGCAAAGGAGACCAAAACTGATCACAGTAGTATCTGCTGAGAAAAAATTCTCTCTTAAAATTATATAGAGCAGGTGCTGTAGTAATTGCTGGAATCGCAATTACTCAGGTGGCTGAAGTAGCAGGGATCACAAGTTTGCAGCCACCACAGAGAATTTGGCGAAACCATGTTATGTGTGAGGCCCTAGGTTAAATCGCAAGCACCATAATCATAAGCAAGCAAGCAAACAAAGGAACAAACAATACCTTCCAAACACAGCTGGATGAAATTTCTGCAAGCTTTAGGAGCTTCTTTTGACCACAACTCTATGTCAATATCTCCAGCAGTAGTTTTCAATAAAACCTGCAAGAAAATAATACATCATTGTATTACAATATCATTTTCCTTGACAATTACTGGAACGCCTGTAGCATGCAATAATTATCTTTCACCTTTGGAAGAAATAATTTGAAACTTTGGCCTTGGTTGCTATACTCAACAAAATCTCAAACATTTACTACAGCTCACTGTACACGTAGATCACTCAAGATAGCATTTTCAGAAAAAGTTTAGAATTTAGAAAAAAAGTAACATTTATAATCACAGAAAATAAATCATTCACTTAAAAAACAGTAACAGGTTCTGGTGGGAAAAGTAGGAGGAAGAAAAAAATAAAAATAAAAACCGGTGACATAAACTTGTAATTAAGTTTCTGATTCCAACACTTCCAATAAAATTGGTGTAATGCATTCAAAACCTGAAAAAGCAGTGAAGCCATCACATTATGATGCCATAAGACAACTCTGCAATTACTCATTTACAATTGCCCTTTTACCCTCTTCTAACATTTAAAATCACGCTGTTCCTAATTTACAAATAGGAGAAGTGAAAAATATCTACATGTGGTAGATTTTTAAATGGTTTCTTTAACCCTTAAGGAAATATAAATGAATCAGGAATAGGAGGATGCACGATTTCTCAATCCATCACAGTTCTTTTATTAAACAAAAACAGGGGCTGGGGCGGAGAATGTTTGGTGAACATCTCCCAAGTGACAGGTTCTCTGCCAGACACTTTACAAATCTTATCCCATTAAATCCTCACATATAAAATGGGTATCATTACTGCCATTTTCTTATGAAGAAACAGAAACTCCCAGATAAAGTATCTTTACCCAATCATTTCACAGTGAATGATTTCAGGTAATAGCTGTCTGGCTACAAAGAACATGTTTTTTCTTTATCATTACACTGCTGCCATATTTTCCGTCCTACACGGGTAAAACAGTCCTTCAAGTGCTAAAGTCCTGCCCTATGTCTCAAAGGAAATCCCCAGGATTGCCTGGATCACAATTTATCTGAATAGGGCTGCAGGTATAGTTCAGTGGTACAGGGCCTGCCTGGCAAGCACAAGGTCCTGAGTTCGGTTTCTGGTACCAAAAAAAGAGAAAAGATTGGAATAGTGTACCATACAGAAATCAAATGCAATCTTGTACTGGTCAAACTGAGCGAGGATAACCCTAACCCTAGATTAGCTTGGCATAAAACAATATCAAAAAGAAATATTCCACATTGGATGATGAAAAACCAAGGCAACTTGATTCACATTCTCCTGGGAAGCAAACATTCTGATAAAGAGAGGCTGGATAATACCCTTTATCTAAGAAGGAATCTGGAAAAACACTATCCAATGTCTTCTGGTTTTCTGCTAGGCCTGATGTACACCCCAATCTCAAAAATATACCACATGTAAAAAGACAATGTCTCATCCTACTTCAGGATTCCTCTGTGTACTTAAAATGAAGCACTGTTTTTAAAGGGAACCTAGACACGTCTTCTTTTCTTTGTAACTCTAAAGCAACAATCACCAAACTCTTTCTAAGTGTGTAAACTTCTTTATCAAAGAGGAGGTGGAGGGTGGACAAAGTAAGCGCTTGAAGCTCATATGCCCAAAACACGCAGACTTAAACGTATACGTAGATCAGGGTGTGTAGTACCAGAGTACTCTACTAGTGTGTATAAGGTGATAGAAGAGAAAAACTTTATAAGATTATAAACACAGTTGTTTAAAATAATTCTAATTTTATCCAAATATTATAAATTATTAATTATGATCAATTATTATTGAGATCTAATTCACATATCAGAAATGTCACTGTTTTAAAATGAACAATTCAGTGCTTTTTTTAGTAGTTTCAAAGAGTATTCAACTGTTGCCACGAGTTCTGGAACATTTCATCATCCTAAAAAGAAACTTTGCAGCTATTATCAATCACTTCCCGTTTCTCCCCTACCCTTAACCTTGGCAGTCACTACTCTATGTTCTGTCAGTATGGACTTGCCAATTGGACGTTTCATATAAATGGAATCATAGCATGTGCCCTCTGTCTGGTTTCTTTCACTTAAGATACTATAATACTGTTATAATGTTGCTTTCAAATCACAGAGGTCTGTCTTCTTGTTCTACACATTCAACATTTAAGTGTCTTGAAAAGACAATCAAGAGTATAAACAATGGGTTTATACTCTTACTGATAAACATTTCAAGACAGATTACCACTAGCAGTTACAAACAGTATCTGAACTTCAAACAACCTTCATAATAATGTCTAATTTTTGGACAGACCTCCCATGCTGAAGCATCTGCTCTACCATTTTCTTGTGGTTTTCCTTCCATGTGGAATTTATGAGATCTTGTTTAGTGAAACTGCATACCGTGGTCTGCAAATCCATCAGCCAGACATCAAGAAAATTACATCATGATGCAAAAACTGACTAACCAAGTGACTAAACATTCATGATCTTTTTACATATAAAACAGAACTTAGACAACGAAGGAGAAATAAATACAAACGTATGTGGATTTCCTCCCACTCGATGGTTTCGCACATCTCCTGAGATACACACTCACTGGCTTAGCAGCCAGTATCCTAAAGAACAAACTACTGCCTATCACCCTTTATTCCACAGGCTGTGCGGTCACGCTTCCCAAATTCAAATACTGATACTTCTCCTTACTAGCTTTTTCACATGGGGCATGATCTCTGATGGCTCTGTGACTCAATTTCCTTATTTAACCACAGGGATATCTGATTGCTATTCTAATTACTGAATTTTTCCTGAGCATTGTAGATTAACAACATGTCTATCCTACAATTTTGTTTTCATTCCTCCCCTCCTGTTTATCTCACTCTCTCAGCCACAGGCAATTTAGAAAAAAAGAATGCATATATCTTGGGTCACCTTGCATACTAGAGTTTCTTAATCTTTTCATTGACAAACTATTGAACTACATAAAAAAGGACATGGTTCCTTCATCCTTTGGCCATGATTACTTCATTAGGCCTTGGTGGCTCTTTTTTGTAAAGCTTGCAAATAAGACAATGTAGTAACAACTTAGGTTAAATGATCAGAATGTGTAGAAATGTCATCTTTAATGGATTATGTGCTATGCTTAAGAAAATTTCTATTAAGTGCTACATTTCTGTGTCTCATTCTTAAGTGCCAGGGTTACAACATAATAGCACATTTATGAATCCATCCAATGTTCAACCACTGGTGTCATATGTCAATTATTTCCCAAGGTGATACTATTTTATAGGTAGCTAAGTTAGACAGACATTAATATACAGTCAGAGAGGGACAGGGCTCTCAAGGAAGTCAGCACAAAAATGAAGAAATCAGAATTGTGGCTGGAGGCACATTTGAAGAAGGCCAGACCTCAAGATAAAGATGCAATGGCCAACCCTACATGCCTCCTTAAGGGATAAACAATAACCTAAGATTATACTGCAATTAGCACTACTTGGTCTAGTACGTCCAGATAGTAATCAGCTGCCCAGGTGGGTGACCAGACCATCTGGACCCATCCCTTTCCAAAAGTGCCCTTTCTCACGCACTCTTGCTATGTGCCTCATTTCCTTATTGGGTCAGTATTAGCTAAGCAACTACACTTCTTTGTTGCTTTGAGACTATGCAATTCAGGCTTGCTTTGGAGTCTCTGTAATCCAAGATAGCCTTGAACTCACAGAGATCCTCCTGCTTCAGCCTCCAGAGTGCAGGGGATTACAAGTGTGGTCCACCATGCCTGGTTTAGTAGCTATACTTGTAATCCTATAGGTTGATGGTAGTTTTACCCACATTGTAACAATGTTGTGTCTTTGCTGTATAAATCAGTCCTGACAAAGTGCCTCAGTGGTCATTTGGGAACCCTCCTGGAAATCCAGGAGTTATTTTGATGTCCTTACTTCTCTTCTAACTTCTTTCTTTGGTTCAGAACTGCATTCCTCCATGTTGAAGGACCATTAACTTGGCACATTTGACATGTAACAGGTTAGGATTGATAGTCCTTCTATATATCAGTACTATGCTCTTTGAAGGGAGGAATTTTACCCCATTTATTTCTAATGTTTCCATATTATAATCTGCCTAGGTACCTATTAGACAGTGAAAGTACTAAATAAACATTCATTGGGCCAACTTGTTACTGTGTATGCTTTAAATTCCTTCCAAGTTAAAAGCTTTGCCATCCTCTGTAGTGCAGAATTTTAGAGTTTTAGTGTCTTCAACCACTCTTACACTAAAAAAAAAGAGTCCGAAACTGTTTCTGGAAGAAAACCTAAGATAGCCCGTGCCTTATTTTCCCCTCCAGGCCATTTCTGCCTGGAAAATATTCGCCACAATCTGTAATTCCACATTTACTCACATAGATATTTGTTTAATATATATTTCACTCAACTAACTCTATGTAATAAAGATAATGTTGGATTTCCCTTCCAGTATTTCCCTGGCATGCACTAGGTCCTCAATAAATAAATGATGAATGAATGACCTCCTATGCAGAAATTTATCGTTGTTAAAATTTTTCATCTACATGACTACCTCAAATCATCATCTAGTGCAGCCATGTTCAACCTGAAGCCTGCCTTTTCTCCCACCTTTTAAAAATGTTATAATAAAAATATAAAAAGGATATAATACTTGTTATGGTTGATACCTTGTGACAACTTGGGGAATCTAGAGGTTTAGCTGAGTGACTCAGGAGGAAGCTGGGGTGCTTGCTTCCTACACATCCTGAGCCTGTGGAAGAGGAGGGCGTGGAGATTGTGTGGGAGGTTCATGACCCCTGGGTGGGGGGAGGCTGTTTACAATGTAGCGGAGAGAAAGAGGCTGCTTGCCTGCAGTTCCACACATTTGCTGGTTGTTTGCTGCCCTGAACAGTCTGCCCTTTGCCATGTGCCACTCTGCCTCTGAAGCAGCCAAGTATGGACTGAAACCTCCACAAACTGTAAGCTAAATAAACCTTTCCTTCCTTCATTTTGGGCGTTGGGTATTTTATCTCAGCAATGAGAGAAAAGTAACCAAGACAATATTATTACTTATATGTAGTAATAATATTACATATTTTATGTAAAGACAATTCTTCACTCAAGAAAAAGGGTGGGATTTCCTAAAGTAAGACAATTAAATATTCCCTTGGCCAATGGCAAAAAATCACTGATGTTTAATACTTTCAGAAGCTAAGAGAAATAAAGTACTAAATCATCCCCCACTATTCTTTCTTTCAGTACGTATTTAAACTCTTCGTACTATGTGTTAAACACTCTTTTAGATGTTTGCCTCTGTCCTTATGTTCATAATTTACAAGAAGAGAGGATACAATAAAAAAATAAATAATGGACACTACAGAAAAACTAAAAAGGCTAAGAGGACCAGGAAACAGTAGGATGCAGGGTATGATTGAGGCTACTTCACAGAAAGTAGTAAGAAAGCCCTCTTTACATATGAGCAAGTAAAACAGTACACTAGAAAGAGGAACAAGGGCTGGGGATATAGCTCGGTGGCACAGCGCCTGCCTGGCAAGTGTGAGTCCTGAGGTCGATCCTTGGCACAAAGAAAAAAAAAAAAAAGAGGAAGAGCAAGTGTAAAGGTCCTGCCTGGTAGAATCAACAATCTCTGCAATCTCTACCAATGTTTATCATCTGGAAATAACACTGAGTTCATGGGATGTGGTTTGGTGGGAGTGGACAGTAGGATATGGATGCTACTCTCTAATGCTTAGGAAAAGTCCAAACAACAAATAATTCAAAGAATTGTTCTGCCCAAGATACCCACCAAATATTTTTGCTGGAAATTAATGCATTTTTGTTGTGCTTTCAAACTTCCTTCAATGAATAAGAGTATATAAAAGATTTATGATAAAATCATACAACAAATTTGTATTTTATATAAAAGTAGTTTATCTTCTCTCTAAATATACATATATAAGCACACACACACACACACACACACACACACATATATATGTATGTAATATATGATATGCATGCCTGGGACTGAACATCGAGCTGTTTGCAAAGCTTACCATTGAGCTACACTCTCAGCCCAGCTATATACTTTCAGTCTCACCACTCCCTCCATCATGCTTGCTGGTAACATTTCATATATGATATGGACTTGGTTTCAGTTCAACAATTCCGGTGACAGTTATTCCATGATTGATTTCTCTGCCTCAGGCTGTATACAAACACCTTAGATGGTAAGTGTCATACTTTGGCAATCAAATCATCTCATAATCAGCTCCCATTCGAATGTGGTAACATTACCCGTTCCCCATTTTCTCTGACAATTTACTTAAAGGCGAACTCAAAAGAGAAAATTTTTTCCCAACATTCCCAGTTGCTCGCTCTTCTGCACTTTCCAAAAATACACCTATCAGATGTATCATAAGGTTTTTCTTTTTCATCTAAATCTTATCCATCGATCATTGTATCCTATCGCCTAGTACCTCCCTGGTGTCTAGCAAATATATTCAGTGATTTTATAGAGGATGAAGAATGAACGATATCCAAATGAAGCATACTCAAAATTGCACTACAAAAAGCAGCGACGCTAGAAGATAACCTGCATCAATTGAGTGAAGGCAGGAAACAGGTTTGGGGGACGCTGCTAGGCAGGCAGATCTCTACTTGAGGACTTTTCCAAGCATATGCTAAGAAGTGCCCACTTCAGTGTTTTAGATGCAACACTGTCCATAAGTAGGTAAGATCAACATTTGTTGACCTTTTCAACCCTAAGATGCCTGAACGCACCCCCTTTCCCAGTAGGGGAGCCCTCACTTAGAGAGCCCAGGTACCCTAGGTAAGGCTCTCACCTTCCCATTGGTGGGAGGCTCCTGGATGTAGATGTTGCTCATCCTGGTCAGTGGTCTGGACGCTACTTCTTATTCCCCAGTACGAAGACGGCCGGTCACTAAAGCTGTCCACTTAGTATACGACTCTTGAAGTTGGTAGCCGGTGAAGGCTTCACTCGGACATCTCTCAAAACAGGAACACCAAACACTACCGGGTACAAACGCTACCCCTCACGGACGCCGCCATATTGCTCCCGGACCCGACCACCGCTAACCGTGAGAACGTGGATTCCTATATACCCCAGGGAACGAGAACATATATAAAGTTCTTATAACCTAATGTAACTTGCAATGTAATTTGCTACAATAGTAATAGGAACGATCCATAAGTCTTAGTGATGTTTACTTCGCGCGTCTGCATGTGGTACTCACCCCCCGAAACTGGCACTAATAGTTCAGACCAAGTGTATCTCCAAAAGGACTCGCCTGGAAACCGCATCCACCGACACTTGGTTCCCATATCCCTCGATGTTTATAGGGCCTGCCCCTACGGTCGCAGAGCTGCCGAGGCCCTGGTGACTGAGACCTCGTTGCGCGTCCCCTTCGCAGCCCGCGGGAAGCAAACGTATTTTGGAAAGTTCAGGCCTGCAGCGATCCCTCTTACCAGCGCAATGGCAGTCCCAGGTGAAAACTAACAGCGGGGACCCGGAGAGCGGATAGGGTAGTGGAGGACGCGGTGGGGCAGGGAGTAGCTCCCGAGGGGACTAAGGCGGAGGCTTAAAATTAACCGATTTGGCTGGTTTACATGAAAAAGTTTATACACCACAAGAGTGAAGGAAATAAATTATTTCCCCCATCCGCAGTGGAGTACCAGCTGCGCAGGACAGGACAAAGTGGGTAACAGGAGGGAGACGGGAGCGGCGGGCCCGGAACTGTGGCCTAAGGGAGCGAGCAGCCGGGTGACGCCGAGATCAACTTAAATAACGCTTAAAAGTAAAATTTGAGGCGAAGACTATCGGAGTCCCCGGACAGCCGGAGGCACTGTTTGTACCGCAAGTCGCGGGGACCAGCCTTGCCTCGGCGGTTAGCGTCTGGCCCTTGGCGCTGCAGGTGGCTGCAGGCCGGTTCCTTTGCCCGTCTGGGCCTCAGTTTCCTTATCCGTAAAAGGAGCTTCGATGAACTATATCTGATGTCCCTTATAGCTCTCCGTTTCTGTGTCCTTCGGCTATGGAACCTAAAAACGGCCTACCCTTCAACATAAATGCTCCAGGAATGTTCTTGTCCACGACTCCCGGCTTACAGAAAGTTCTACTAAGGGCAGGCACCTCCTTGAGTCCTTATTACCACGAGGTGAACTGTAGAGCTGTAGCTGTGGGAGATATTTTGAGAAATATTCCATCCCCAATTTGGAGATTCACAATGTAATTTTTTAATAGAAAAGATTCTGACAAGTACTGTACTGTGTCCCACAATCTCTAGCTTTGCTTAAAACTGCCCGTCCCAGGATTATTTGAACAAGTTCTTGTTCTGTGGCAGCCTTTTTTTGGAGCTTTTTCTACAGACAGCTGTCATGGGAAGACTGTTTTTCTATCAACTGCAGTTTGAAGAGGAGCACCTTTGGAGCTGTCAGAGAGGAAATACGTGTGTGTGATAGAGAGGTGCCCACTGAATGCCAGACAGCACTCTAAGTAGGCACTGGGAACACAAGGTAGACACCAGCTGTTCTTCACAAGGAGTTTATGAATTAACAGTGGAGAGAAAACCCTTTACAGAAAGAGAGAATAGCTATGGCAAGGAAAATACAAAGCTTGGCAAACACAGATAACAGTGTATAGGAGGGGCCAGAGGGACTTTTGAGGAGGTGTGGCATTTAGAATGGGCCCTAAAATACTGTGGGGAAGGATGGAGTGGAGGAGGGAGGAGATTGCAGTTGGGTCAAGGAAAAGAAAGGTGTTTGTTGTGGGTGGTACTCAGCCAACAACTGGCAAAAGGGTGAGAAATTAAAGAGACAGTAACTGTAGCTAATATTTACTGTATTTCATATGTCTCAGAGACTGTGTCGAATCTTATTTTGGAGGCAGCCAGCAGATGGGAGTAATTCTGGAGGGTTATGGTGAATTCTAGAGAAGCTCTGGTCTCATAAGGAAAAGAGAGAAGTGGTTGTGTTGGAGACACATTTTTGTTAGTAGAGTCGCTAGGAATTGACTGTTGCTTTGAGGGGAGGAAGGGGAAAAGGGGAAAATGAGCTTTACCTAGATTTCACCGTTAGGAAATTGAGTGAGGCAAATTCCTGGTAAGACAGTCACCTCCCAAGGAGCGGGGGGATGATGATGACTTCAGTTTGGAGTTTGTGTTGTGTTTAGTCAGAATGGGAATGGAAATATCTAACAGTAAGCAAGCATTTTCAGCTTAGGAAAGAAGTTAGAGCGGAAGTCATTTTATGAGGTGTCATCAAAAAATATGTGTTTACATTTTTAAAAAGATATAGTAAAAGACGACACATACCACTTTCTAAAGCAGTTCTGGACATTTTATGAGGTATCATCAAAAAATATACAAATGTTTACTTTTTTAGAAAGATGTGCTAAAAGACATCTTTTTAAAAGATACTGCTTTCTGAAGCAGTTCTACAACTCTGTCTTTAGTTGTGCTGTAGTAGCTGCCTTGAAGTCCCGAATCTACTCAAAACCTTTACCCTTTGTAGTCGTGTTGACTTTGGGAAGAGCCGCAAGACACGCAGTGCCAGACCCAATGAGCACAGTGGATGGAGACGCAGCATAACAGGAACCTGCCTTTCTGTGGGATGCCACTTGGCAGCCAAGGCTTTGATCAGACCTCCCAAGGACACAGACGAGGACTTCCAGAACTGCATTAGAACGTGGCAAGGGTGGTAGGATCAGTGTGGTAGGAGCAAGTAGGAATATTTTGAAAAGGATTAATGGTAGCTTCTGTAAAAATCGTTTAATTTAAACATTCACTGTATATTTTTACCTCAGCTTGTGTCAACCAGTAGGAGCTGAGGCCGTCAGGAGTGGAGGGTATGGAGAATGAAGGGAAGGCCTGTGACTGAAGCCTAGGGCATAGCAACCTCTAAGGGCCAGCAGAGAAAGGCAAGGCAGGCCAACACAGTAGATTGCTTTGGCACCCAGATATGCTAATAAGCGTCACGTAGCCTATACCCAAAACTCACCCATACAGGAGATTGAGGCCAAGTGATCACTCACAGTTTACTTGTTGTCACTGATTCTCTCATTACTGAAGAAAACTTCTTTTTTTTTCCAATACTATGGTTGAACCTAGGACCTTCTCACTGAGCTGCATCCCTCACTCTTTTCATTTTGAGATAAGGTGTCACTAAGTTGCCCTAACAGCACTGGAACTTGGGATCCTCCTGCCTCAGCCTCCCAAAGTACTGGAATTACTGATGTGTGCCACCGTAGGCTCAGCTTTTGAGCAAGCTTTTTGAGCACCTGTGTGGTATGGGCACTCTGGATGACACAATGGCATAGGCTATGCCCTCGTAAAACTTTGTAGGATAGTACAGAAAATGTGCCACTTAAAAACCACAAAGGTGGTTTTTAAATGTCCTGTTTGAAATTCCCTTAAACTTAGACTAGTGTTATAGATATATTAGCCTTCTTTCAATTCAAAATAATTCCTCAAAGTATAATAATTTAAATTGTTCCATTAAGCTAGATGGCAGGATACAAATAAGCTGTTTAAACCTATTGAAAGTAGAGATAGATAATAGGTGTGATGGATGCCATAAAACAGTGCAGTGTAAGCACGGTTTGCGAATACAGATACGGAAAATGTTAAGATAATTTCTTGGATGATCGATCCAGACTGTGTTAAAGGAGAATGGGCGCCACTGAAGTCTTTTGTGGTGATCACTGAGAAAGACAAGTATTATGTTATGCTTTTTTATTTCAGGTATAATGGATTCAGCCTGGCATTTCTAAGGGTAGTTCTAGTGATTGTTGCAAGGTATGACTCTGAAGTAATGAGGCTTTTTCCACAAACCTCACATAAAAAACAACCTTGTCTCTTTTATGATCACATGCCTCAGCTTTCTCCATAGCATTGTGTGTTAGCTTAAATCATTATGTAGGTAACAATGAAATTTTGTAGACTTTTGGAAAAATCTTAGACTCCTAGTTGTTATTAGAGAAATGACATTTGAGCACAGTTTGAAGTATGCTTTCTTTGGAAAATTGCGTTTCCATTCAGTTGTTGAAATTAGCTCATTTGTTGAAATCATGTCGGTAATCTCTAGTCTCTATGAAGAGCTGGCTTGGCACAAGTAGCAGTTACATGGGTGGCATGATTCTTTTATTGGTTTCTTCTTCAGCAAAGTTTATACAGTCAAGTTAGGGACTTGTCAGATAATTCCAGTTTGGCACATAAAAGTGATTAAGACTCATATACACATTACCATTGCATGTCAGTAGTAGAAGAATTCTAAATTATACTACATCCCATTGCTTCTCACTCCTAAACTGCAGGTTATTTTTTTTCTCCCTAGTTCATGCTACCCACTGCTGCTGAAATAATTTTCCTAAATCATCTGTCTGATCCTGTCATTCTTGGGAGACAGGAATTTAGTTTTAAACTCATATCTATGAACTCTGTAATTCTCTTCAAGCCACTTAATCTTGCTAAGGTTCAGTTTTCTTGTATCCATGATGAAGATGTTGATTTCTTAAGTTTCTAGATGTTTTAAGCCAAAGCTCTTAATCTGTGCAGGAATGAAACACGTACTCCACTCCTGAGCATGACTGAATCACTTACTCTGTCTGTTCCTTCTCTTGCATTCTCATATTTAGCAAAAATGTGAACTAACCAACAGTTGTCTGACATTTTATGTATTTTCCCGCCTGTGTGCCTATGTTAATACTGTTCCTCCTTCATTATCCATGCCTATCTTTCCCAGGGTTCTAACGGAAAGTGGTTTTTCTGGTTTTTTGCGAGAGTGTCTCACTTTGCAGCCCAGGCTGGCCTCTAACTCATGACAATCCTTCTGCCTCAGCCTCCTCAGGGCTGGGATTACAAGCATCTGCAAAATCCACCATGCCTGGATTTTAGCTGAAAGTCTTTCCTGGCACTTTTTCATGCTTATTAACAGAACCATCTGTCTTTTATGACATGTAGCACATTCTTTCATGTTTTAACCACTCTGAGTGCATTGTCCTAAATAGTATAGCATAGTTTCCTTTACTACTTCCTCAGTAATACCTTCACTGAGGTATTTGACTTTATTCATTTTTATGGCTTCTATGACATGCAATGCAGAGTTATGCCCAAAAGAGAATCGATCACTAGAATTGCTGCTGAGCAAAATGTAACGTTGAAATAAATAGACTTACCTAGATAGTAGATAAGTGATCTTGATTCTGCCTCATTAAATAACAAATTAAACCTTTTTCTTATCTTAAACAGCTAATACCTATAGTTTTTTTCCTTCATAGATAATTTTGTGAGGCAAGCAGAAGACAGAGTCTTATGCATTTACTTACCTGTTAACGTTTCCATAGCAGTTGTTTAAACAGTTCTTTGATGGTTTTACTTTTGTCTCACTTTTGAGGGTCAAATGGTTATGAAGACATTGGTAACTAAATGTTAAAACATCTGCTTTTTCAAAATATCTGCATCAAGGAATTTATGTAGCCTATTTTTTAAATACACAAAAAAATCTAATTTCTTCTGTTCTTCGTACTTTGCCTTTGTATAATATTTGGGATTCCAAAGAAAGGTATATACTATAAGTTATAAATCAGTAGGAAATCTCAAATACTTGGAATTTTACTTTGCCTTCAACATCCATATGATATGTACACATCATATAGACATTAACACCTATATGGTATAAGACCTGGCCACAGTTTAAAGTTTAAAACTCAAGAAATTGACATTCTTCTGTGTAAGGTTCCCCAAATTAAGCTAACTAAAACCATAATGGAATAGCCATATGTAAAACTTGTTATGAAACAGAAGGAATCTAGTCCATCCCAATTGAATTTAATCAAATTAAAAGTGCAAAGCATGTATCTTGTGACCGAGATGACTGCAATTTCTAATTTCTACAAAGAAAATTTAGTTACGTATGCTGTTTACTTTTAAATTTAAGTGATTCTAGAAGATATTTTAATCTAGAGAAAACTTTGGCAAATATCTTCAAAATCCAAAATAGACCATAATTAAAATGTAATACTAAGTTCTTAGCATCCCTGTTAAAGTTCCCAGTGATTAAATTATTGACTTTGAAAGTATAGATGACATAAAATTCCAGATAATTGAATTTAGGTCAAATATGATGGGATTCCTGCAGGGACAACTGTGACCTGAGACGATTGTCAGAGACTGTCCTTGCCCTTCTCGCACTTTTTCTTATTCCTTTCTGTCCCTTCTTTTTGATCATCTCTGACCCTTCTGTGTGACTCCTTTGCCCAACCATTCCTTTTCTTGTAATCCTTCTGTGCTACTTTGCATGTGTTTAAAAAATGCACACCAAAAAATGTAGTTTGAAGAATTTTGACACCTGTATGTACATTATGTGCCAGACTCCGTATGATAGACCTTAGAAGAGAGGAATAGAAGAGGATATTAACGTTAGATTTCCTCTCTGTTATACAAATGACAGTGCATGCCAAGTGCAGCTTGTACAGCTTGCATTTTCCTTTTTATCGTGTATCTTAAAGATCATCACATATCATTAAAAACCGTCCTCATACTTTTGTGCCGTAATTTATTTTGTCAGTGCCATATTGATATTTAAATTATTTACACTATTTTATGATTACAAAGAATGCTGTCATGAATAACCTTGTATATGTTAGTGTACATTTATGTAAGTAAATTTGATTAATTTCCAGATGTGGAATTACTGGATTAAAGCAGTGTGTACATTCAGTTTTGATAGGTTATAACAGCTTGCGTTTCAGCTGTGGTACCACACGACTTTGTACTCATACCAGCACTGCTGGAGGAGTATACCTCGCCAACACTGTCTTTAACCTTTCTAATCTTTGCTACTCTGATAATCAGTGAAAGTGGAGTCCCAGTATAGTTTTTAATTTGAATTTCAACTACTGTAAATAAAACTGAGCATCTCTCCACATGTGTCTATCATTTCTGTTTGCTTATCTGTGAACTTTTTTGTCCAGATCTTTTGCCCACTTTTTTCTCCTACTGCTTATTGATCTTAGTGATTTCCTGGGTTTTACCCAGTGGAAGTAATTGTGTTTTGTTGATCTTGTGAGTTGCAAATTTTTTTTATAGGTATTCAAGTGCCTTTTGAGTTTGTTTTTGGTGGATTTGCCATTCAGCCTTTTCTTTTCCCCCTGTGGTCAAACTTAATGTTTTTCTTCAATGGCATTTAGACTGCAGGTAATAATTAGAAAAACTTTCAAGGGCACAGACATTTTACTCTGAATAACTTTACCAAACTTTATAAATGAATAGAAGAAAGAAAGATGTCTTAATCACTTTATGGTTGTGGGACAGAATACCCGACACTCAAAGTTGAAGGAGGAAAAGTTTATTTTGGCTCATAGTTTGTAGAGCTTTCAGTCCATAATTGGCTGGTTCCAAGGCAGGTTGGCATAGCAGATAGGCATCGGAGAGGAGAAACAGTTCGTGCCAGGCAGAAGGTAGCAAAATAACGAAGTAGTGAACAAGTCCAAATGACCTTAGCAGCTTCTTTCTGCCCCTTTTATATTGTCTCTAGGCAACTGGCCTTTGGCGGGGCGCCATACCAGTCGATGGACTGATTTAGGAATCCCACACCCATAGTCCCAACATCACACACTCAAGATCCAGCCTCTCTGAAAAAGCCCCACCTGTGACTGCATTAGGCTTTGGGGGACTTCTAGATACCAGCCATAGTAATCCATATCAGAGCCTAAATTGGGGAAATTTAAATGCTATTAAAGAACCTTATAGTATAGCCTTGCTATTCAGTTTGACGTAGATTTTGAGTACACTTTTGAGTACAGTGTTCTTCTCCCAAACAGCAGAAAAGTAGTGGTCAATTGAAGCAGGAAGGGAAGATACTAAGGAGTTTACTCAACCTAAGAAAGGATTACAAGAATGTTCAGAAAGTAAAACAAATCAGGGCAGTCATATCCAAGATCCTGCATGAACCTGGACTTGGTCAGAACTGCTGCTGTAAGTGACATCAGTGCCTCTAGAAACTGGATTGCAAAAGCAAAACGCTTTGCCCTCATTTCATTATGTTACCCGTCTCAGATCCGTGGTGTTATTTGTCTTGAATTCTGAGTCACAGATAGAAGCTTTCAGTTGGCCGGGCAGTCATGAAAATTAAAGACAAATGAAGCTGAAATCTTATTTTCACCAAAAGCTGGCCGATAGGGAGTTACTGTATTTGGAGTTCTTAATTTTTATTTCCTTTTCATGTAAAAATATCAACTTTGTTAAAGAAGATGACCCACCCAGAAACAATTTCATGTTTTGTTCATTCTAAAAGCATTAAGTATTTAAGTGATAAATTTTATCAGTGCTTTTTGTCATTAGTGAGTTCAGTTCTAATACATGTTGAGATGAGATCGTTTTACGTCTGTCCATTACATTTTTAGTCTGTTGGAGGAATGATACTAGTGCCTTTAGCAGTTTTGTTCAGCGTCTGTAGTTTCTATGGAAACAAACAGCATTGACCCAGAGCCTCTGAGCTTTATTTTTCTTCAAACATGTAGTTGTTTACATAATATGATCCAATTATATTTCACATTGGCATATACGTTCTTACACTAGCAATAAAAATCACAGGATTTCTAGAGGAAAGTAGGATAGGGCGCAATGCTCAGCAAATTCATCTTTGATGCATTTAATAAATAGGAACCTAGAAATTAAAAACAGTAGCCCACTTTTGCACTTTAATTGGTTAAAAAATACATAGCTACTATAGTAAATATGGCACTTCACCTTTAAAAAGACCAGTAGTGTGTTTAGAAGTAGACTTCAAAGCACTGCAGCTTGAGTTGTTATGAAGGGATGGGAGGGAGTGTTGATGTGAAGCTCATGAAAGGTTGTAACACCAGATGTGGCTGCTGAGGTGAACTGAGGTTGCTGGAGATGTTTTGAATATGTCCCCTTATGTTTGGTATATTTCTGGGTAACTCACATCAGCTGGATCCAATTTTCTGCTGTTTTCATGGATGAAAGTCTCCATTTTTCTCTAATGTTGTCAATTACATTAAGAGAATATTTGCATTTTTAAAACAAGCGTTATAGGTGAAGTACTTTTACTAGAATAACTCAGAAGTATATTTAAGAGAAAATCTAGGGTTAGGGAGAAATAATATTTTAACTTATTAAAAATTGGCTTTAAATTATTTTACACTTAAAATTAGCATTTCGTATTTGTACTACATGTGTTTTAATGTATTATTACAGATGATATTTCCATTTGAAGGGTTTAGGAGTTAGATGTCTGTCATTAAGGAAATGGAGTATTACTGTACTGGGGCTTTCATTGGTTGATTGAAAGCACTATCGGAAGTTAAAAGTTACTTTTATCTGTGTACGCATACAATGGGATATCATTCATAAAAAGAAATGCAATTTTGATTCATGCTGTAACATAGTTGATACTTGAAAATATTTTACTAAGGGCGATAAACTGTAGTCAAAAGGACAAGCTTTCTATGATTTCTCCATATCTGTGGCAAATTCTTAGAGACAGATTACCAGGGGCTGGAAACACGAAGGAACATGGATTTATTTAGTGGGTACAGGTGGTGTTTGGGGTGATAAAATCTCTTACAAATGGATAATGGTACAATACTGTGAATGTACTTGGTGCTACTAAATTATATGCCTAAAAGTGACTAAATGGTAAATTTATGTAAGATAGAAAAATCAGTTTTATTTCATCTCTGGTATTTTTTCCTAACTACTTGTGTGCTGTGGAATACACAGGGTACTGTAAATATGTGTAAAGACTTATTAGAATACAGAGAAAATTTGTTGTCTCATCAAAATTTAGTGTTGAATTTGGGTGTTTCTTATAGTACATAGCAGTTACAGTGAACATTCTGGAATTCTATCAGTTCCTTTAAGAAAGAATTGTGTTTCTTTTATGGAAGGCAGAAAACCATTTGACTTTTACCCTGAAATTTCTTCCTCAGTATTGTAGAATTCCTGAAATGTTTAGTTTCTTGACTGTAAAGCCTCATTTCTACTGAATTACAAAAAAAAAAGTTCTTGAAGTAAATGTCAAATATTTTGAGTAAATTTGCTTTGAGTAAATTAAATTTTAAGAGTCATAATAATTGAATAGTCTTACTAAAGAGTTGTAGATAATTTTTGTTTTTTCTTTTCAGGAAATTTTCTTAGTGTTCAAATGGGAAGGAGAACAAAGAAGGGAAGGGGAAAGGAAAGAAGGCACAAGAAAAAGAATAGGAGGAAAAGATGGAGATAAAACTTTAGTAAATATGGAGAGGAAGAGGGGTTGAAAGGAGGGGAGGGGACGGGAAACAAGAAGCAAGGTACAAATTCTCTCTGATGAATGTGATCATTATGTATATATCTAAAATGTACCAATAAAATAAAAAGTTGAAGAAAATTTACTTAGTTTTTGCATATATTGAAGTTATATTTTTATAAATATGTATTTCCTGAAATGTTATCCAATTGTATTTCAGGTTGCAACAAGGACAATGTCAGAGCAGGCTGTAAAAAATGTGGCTACCGTAAGTAAACAGAAAAGTGACATTCTATACACTGCTCGTACTGGAGACATTGGTTTTTGAGAATGTGCCTTACAATCCTGTTTTTAGAGGCCCTATGTGTAGTCATTTAGGCCTACGCTATGGTACGCGGCTGATTCAGAAATTCTCATTGGCACAAAATACTTGCTTTTGTTTAGGTAAACCCAGTCAGCTAAATATCTGATGACTAGCAAAGATATCACAAAGTAGAAATAGTAGTAGGAAATAAGAGTTCGGAGAAATTACATTTAACTGAGTATGGAGAGTGTATGTGTGTGTGTGTGTGTGTGTGTGTGTGTGTGTGTGTTTTGTTTCTTGTTTTCCTGGATGCTAGATGAAGAGATAAAGGCATTCAGAACTATTTTTGAAGATCTTTTTTTAATGTTCCTTGAATTTCCTTATCCCTTTGTATAAGAGTTTGTCTTAGTTGCTTTGTCACTAAGACACAATACCTGATACCCACAAAAAGGACAAGACAGAGATGTCCACTATCACCACTCCTACTGAATATAATTGTGGGACCGTTAGCCAGAGCAATTAGACAATAGAAAGAAATAAAAGGAAGAAGGATAGGAACAGAAAAGTTAAATTATCATTATTTGCAAATGACATGATACTCCACATAGAAGATCCAAAGTGTTCCACCAAAGTACTTGTATATTTAATAACCAAATTCAATTGCATAGCTGGGTACAAAGTCAGCACTGAAAATACTCCTGTGTGCAAGCAACAGCCTTTATAATAGCATCTGAAAAATGAAATACTTAGAAATCAATCTAAAAAAGGAAGTAAAAGTTCTATACATTGAAAATTATAGTACTCTGAAAATGTACTATAATCAGGGAGGATATCAGAAAATGGAAAGATACCCTTGCTCATGGGTAGGGAGAACCAACATAGTAAAAATGGCCCTATTCCCCAAACTATTTATATAGTTTACACAGACTTATACTATTTATACAGTTCTATACAGATTTAATGCAATCCCAATCATAGTGCCATTAGCACGCCTCACAGAACTAGAGAAAACATTCCTAAAATTCATTTGGAAACAGAAGAGACACAGAATAGCAAAAACAATTCTGAATAACAAAGACAAGTTGGAACATCATAATCCCTGACCCAAAATTATACTACAAAGCTACTGTGATAAAATCAACATAGCAATGGCTAAAACACAGAGGTGAGGATCAGTGGAACAAATTAGAAGATACAAACACACTTAGCCACTTTATCTTTGACAAAGGAGCCAGACAAGTTCCTTGGAAAGTCTAATAAATGGTGTGGGAAAAACTGGCTTTCCACACGCTGAAAATTAAAACTAGACCCATGCAACATGCACTAAACTCAAAATGGATCAAAGATCTAATTAAAACAGAAACACTAAATCTACTGAAAGAGAAAATAGGTAGAAATCTTAAGACATAGATGTAGGTAGGCAGAGGCTTCATGAACAAAACCCAGACCACATGGGAAATACAACAAAGAATCAACAAATGGGATCTCACCTTATTAAAAAGCTTTTGCACATCCAAAGAAATCATCAACAGAGTGAAAAGACAACCCACAAAGTGGGAACAAAATTATAGCCAGTTGTCCCTCAGACAAAGGACTTATATTTATAACATAAAGAAATGAAAAAATCAGGCCTCCAAAATTCAAAGACCCAGTCCAAAAATGGGCATCAGAAAAGAATACACACTTCTCAGGTGAAGAAATATATACCACAAATAAATACATGAAAAAATGTTCAACATCACTGGTCATTTGAGAGATACAAATTAAAACAACACCAAGATTCTACCTCACCCCAGAAAGAATGACGATCATCAAGAAATCAACCAATAACAAATGCTGGAAGGCTATGGGGGAAAAGGAACCCTTCAGCTCTGTTAGTGGGAGTGTACTGGTGCTATCACTGTGGTAATCAGTGTGGAGATTTCGTAAAAAAAGTAGATTAGAGGTCCCATTTGACCCAACTGTTCCCCTTTGTGTATCTTCCCAGAAGAATTAAAAACATCATACCACACTGATACATGTGCACCCATGTTTATAGCAGCAGTTTGTAATAGCTAAGTCTTGGAAACAATCCAAATGCCATCAACTGAGGAATGGATAAAATGTTACGTTGTTTTTATTATAATGAAGTACTACTCAGCCATAAAGAAGAATAGACTTGAGAATCTTACAGGTAAACTGATGCAACTTGAGACCACACTCTTGAGGAAATAAATCAGACCCACATGTATAAACATCATATTGTCTCAATGTGAAAAGGTCAGCAAGTGAAGAAGATATAAAATGTACAGTAGTTATTGGGAATAGGGAAGAAACTGTTCAAAAGAAAAGCAAAACTATGGTGGGGTAAAGGAAAGGAAGGAAGGGTAAAGGAAAAAGTATATAGTTAAGATAGTTATGCAGCTAGTTTCTCTTAGTTCTTTGAAAAGAGAGGTTTGTAATAATATTGTTTGGACAAATTTCATGTCTATGTCTTGTACTCCAAATAACTAGTATGAAGATAGCAATACAAAATGTACTAATTATTATTATTCTCTTACTAGCCTGTATTGAAACTCTGTTTTATTAATATTTTTGTTTTTTTTCCTCTTTTGAAAGAATGTTACTTTCTACAGTGGTTAGAGATGAAGGTCTTCTCCATTTACATGTCTTTGTGATAGAAACTACTTTTAAGAATTAGTTTATCTTTTATATAGGGGCTAGAATCTTTGTATTGTATTGAGAGAATACAAAGGCAGACAAGACCATTTAAAATGGTTTTAATGCCTCCAAATATGGATAATCTTCAGTTAATTACAAGCATATTGTCTCTTTTGTTATGAAAGTATGTTGTATACTGTACATTTTCAAGAATTTTAATGCTTGATTGAAAAACATTTTATTGTCTAGGGTTTGTTTTGTTTTGTTTTTTTGAGAGGGTTTCAGTATGTAGTGCAGGCTGGTCCTGAACTCTGTGATCCTTCTGCCTCAGTCTCCCAAGTGAGTGCCACCATGCCTGGCTTTGTCTACATATTTTAATAGTGGATATATTACAAAAAGTTTCATGTTAAAGATACACAGATCTAGTAACACAGATCTCTTTTTCACAGCAGAATTTCCTCCACAAAATACTTCATAAAAGAAATTTATAGAAAAGGATTATGTAAAAAAAAAAAGAAAGAAAAGGATTATGTCTATAGAGAGTTTATTAGAATTTTTCTGAAGTTGGCAACTTACAAAATACTTAAGAACTACAAGAACACTTTTTCTGTAGATTGTCTCAGGTAATTATGATAGTTCTCAGAAAAATCTGATTAAAAAGTTCAGTGCAATGGACTCAATGGTTGAGCTTTTGATCCCAGTAGCAAAAAATTAGATACTTAAATAAACCTGTAAGATTTTATTTAACTTGCAAATGCTAACTACTGACACCAAGTCCTCACTTTGTCTTTGCCTATGGGTCTGCTTGTCATTGCTGCCTGGTGTGTATGTGTCTGTATGTCTGCATGTCTGTTTGTGTGTACACCCAACCCACATCCAAATAAATTTTCTGTTTTCTATAATTTGTTTCTTCAAAGAGATAGATTTAGCTACTTATAAAGAAACCTGAGTGCAGAATTCTGCCACTACTTCTCCAGTAGAAATCTGTGGAGGTAGTTTTTAGGTGACAGTCATGAGGGTTGGGAGCACTGTTATACTTAGCATGTGGAGCACAGTGATTATAAACCCTTGATAACACATTGAACATGTCCTGTCCTGGAGAATGATACCCTCTGAGAAAACACCCTTTTCTCATCGTTTCAGAGTTTTGCCCTATCTTGTCTAGTTTTCTTGTCAATGCCTAATTTGACAACTGCTTTATTAAAAAAGTAGTTCATTTCTAAAAGTATCACTTGTGTTACATAAAAGCCAGCATTTTTCTATATTATTTTATTGATCTAAATAATATTTAATGAAACAAATTTTATAATAATCAACAGCACACCCTTGATAAGTAAAATATCACCTAGTGGAATAAAATAGCAACTGAGATGAGCGGAGGGAGAAGTGAGCAAAAGATCCATTGCCAGGCAAAGCTCAAATGTGCAGCATCACATAAGCCCCAGAAGCAAAGATTAAATGAATTGAAAGATGTTCATTGGATTTGACAAGTAGGATGCTTTTCCAACATTAGCATGTTCAGTTTAAGTAGAACTGTAAATCTGAAACAAACTGTAGATTCTGGTTTAATGAGCAGGGTAAAGTAGAAAAAATCAATGTAGTCTCCATTTTAAAGAAATTTACATGAGAGTGATAGGAAACATATTTAGTAATACTTAGAACGTAGGGTCAATGAGTGCCTTTTTTTAGGCTGTAAGATATTTATATAGATGGAGAGGACACTGAAAAGCATAATTATAAATACCAGACAGAGGAGAAGATTAAGCATGTTTCTCTTAAGAGAAAGGACGAGGATACCTCTTGAGTTTAAAGAAAACTAATAGGTATAGATATTGTTAGGTGTAGAGACAGAATAGAAGAGATATTGCCTGGTAATATCAATTTGATTTCTAAATTAGGAGACAGATTGTCGCTTTAGTGAGAGGCCTACTGGTGAAGTGTGACAAAGCTACAAGGTTGAAAGGTGGAAATCCTGGGGCTAAACGCTGTAGATGCAGGAGTGGCAGGGGATGATAGTGTGGCTGTGGAGTCTCGAACATCAGTGTTTAGAAGAGCCATCCAGCAATCTCAGCTGTGCATCCAGGGTTATGGCAGGGTGTAGGGTAGAAAGGTTGAAAGAGCTCAGTCAACGAGGCTGTTCACAGCAGGGGCGGCTGAATGGAGAGGAAAGGACTGCAGTTGGAAAACAGTGTGGAGAAGCCTGGGGGAGGAAGGTGATACCAAGGTAAAAGGTCATTGAAGGTAGAGAAATACTGTCCTAGAAGAGGCAGATTTCTCTTAAATAATTTTTAGGAGGAAGCATTCTGCTAACGGATGGGATGGTTTGTCTTCCAGGATTGAATGTTTCAGAAGCTGTGGTAGAAGGACTGGGAGAGAAAGCTAATGCTCAGCCAGGTCAGGGTCTTTGTTACTTCTCCTTGCTGGAACTCGAGACCCGCACCAGCAAATTAGAGAAGAAGACATTTTGTTTAGGCTCACAAATTAGAAGTTTCAGTCCTTGCGTGGCTGGTGGCATGTGGAAAGGTGTGGTACAGAGGAAAGCTGCTCATGTCGCTTGGTATCCAGGAAGCGGAGACAAAGGGAGAAGCAGGGAGGGAAATATGCCCTTCCAAGTCATTTCCCCAGTGAATGTATCTCCGACCAAACCCCATGTCCCAGCAGCAAATCAACTGTACTGCCCCCGACTGTAATCTAGTCTCCTTTCGGAAGCCCCACTTATGAGCACATGAAGCTTTGTGGGGACATCTGGATATAAACCATAACATACACTGTATCTCCTTGTGTCTAGCCTATTCTCCTTAGCGTAACATTTTTAAGGCTCATACAGGTTGTGGCATGCATTGTAACTATTCCTAATAGCTGAGTAGTATTTAATTGTACAGATATACTATATTTTGTTTATCCATTCCTCTGTTGATAGATATTTGGTTGTTTCTGCTTTTTACTAATGTGAATAATGTGGCAATGAACACTGACATAGAACAACTACTTGAGCTCCTGTTTTCAATTCTTTTAGTTATATGCCTAAGCGTGGAATTGTTGGTCATCTGTGAGTTTTTGGAAGGACTGTGTTCTGCAACAGCTCATTCTCACTTTACTGTAAAATATACTAAAAATTTACTCCAATTTCTCCACATCCTCACCAACATCTTTTTAAAATTTCCGTCTATGATTATAAAAATACGTATTTGATAATTGTCCCTGATTCCACATAATTTCTAAAACGCTTGGAATTTCCTGAGTGTTAGGGTTAATAAGAGAGTCTTTTGTTATTCATAGCAAATCCCTTTTGACCAAACCTGAGTTTATAGTAATAAGATGACTCCTTGTGAACCCCTAGTTAGCTTCAAGATGGGTGCTAGATGCCAGAGGAACCAACCATGTGATTACCAGATTAGAACTTTAAGCTCTGCCTCCAGTGTTCTGGGTATATGGGGCTGGAGATTGACTTCAGTCACTGATGTCAGCCATTTATTCAATTATGCTATCTAATGGAGCCATCATATAAAGCCCCAAACTAACTTGGTGTGTGGCACATACCTTTAATTCTAGCGGCTCAAGAGGCTGAGATAAGCAGGTCACAAGATCGAGGCCATGCTGGGCACCTTAGCAAGACTTTATCTCAAGATGAGAAATGGCTGTGTTTGCAGCTCAGTATGAAGGCCCTGAGTTCAGTCCTCAGTACCATAAAGCCAAGCAAAACCCATGAACTACGAGGTTTGACAATTTCTGGGTTAGTGAACACGCTAAAGTACTAAGAGCGTGGCATGCCCAAAGAGTGTCAACACCGCTTCTGCCTCTTTTTGCTCAAGGCGTCTCTTCCATTTGGCTGTTTCAGAGTTCTTTACATTATAACAATTATAACAAATTATTAAACTATAAACTTTACATTATAACAACAAACTATTAATAGTAATAAGCTATTTTTCTCATGTTTTCTGAGTTATTCTAACAAATTACCAAACTTGAGGACAAGATTGTGGGGATACCTTGACTGTAGCTGACCAGTCAGAAGTATGGTTGGCCCATGAAATAGAGGAAGTCTATGGGACTGAACCCTTAACCGGTGGGGTCTGTGTCAATTCCAGGTATCAGAAATGAGTGTAATTGTAGAATTTCCAGGTAGTGTCCATAGAGTTGGAGAACTGGTTATTGGTATGAAAAAAAACTCATACATTTGATGTCAGATGCAGTGAGGAAATTTGAGACCATCCTAACAGATGTGAAATACATTTCCTTGTGGTTTTGATTGTATTTCCCTAATAATGTTGACCTATGTGAGTACTTATTGAGTACTACATGAGTACTTATTGGCCATTTATATTTCCTTTCTGTATGTTCTATTCCTTTGCTCATTTTCGAACTGTTATATGAGTTCTCCATTACTGTGACCAAATACCCGGCAAAATCAATTTAAAAGAGGAAATATTTATTGTGGCCCACAGTTTCAGAGGTTTGAGTCATTGGTCAGCTGGTTGTATTGTTTTGGGCCTGTGTTAAGGCAGTATGTCGTGGTGGAGATTTACTCACCTAATAGCAGTCAGGAAGCAGAGAGGGAGAGAACCCAAAGGAAGGTGCCAGGAAGCAGATACAGTCCCTGAGGGCATGCTCCCTGACCCCACACTCTTCAATTAGTTCAATCATGGTCAAGAAAATTGAAAAGCGAGCACCCTAGGGAAAACCTGATGTGTACACACAAAAAAATTAGCAAAATACCGTAAGTCCTAAGTTTCTGTCAATAGTAGGTTAAATAGCACTGGGGATTTAGCCCAGCAGCATAGACCCAGCTGGAAAACACAAGATCCTGAGTTCAATTCCTAGTACCAAAAAGAAAAGTAGGTTAAATAAATGAATATGAATATAATTTTTATACAGTGGAACTTTGTTAGGTAAAATGAAAAAATTACACCTACTTATGTTAACAGATAAGTCAAAACATTGGCAGAAACAAGTTACAAAATAACAGTTATAATTGCACTTATTTTTTTAAATGTATAACAACAACAACAAAAAAATAAATGTATAACAGACCATTTTGTGTGGGAATGATAGACATCAATGTCAGTATAGTAACTTTAGAAGACAGAAAACAGAATGGAATTGAGACAGTTTTAGAAGGCAGTGTGAGCTCTATAACTTTGTGGATATGCACATGAGCATACATGTGTGTTTTCTATAAAATTATTAAAATGAGTATGATGGAGTGTTAACATCTGGGTAATATAGGTGTATAGGTACTGATTATATATACTTGTACTCATGTCTTTAATATTAGATTTTTGTAAAAAATAGTTATGTGCAATAAGTAGGGAACTACTATAGTTTTCTTACAGGGACAGTCTTTAGGAAAGTGATATCAAATTAAAATTTCACATATTCTTTAGGAAAGAGTATCAGTTATATTAGTGCCAGTATATTGTAGCAATTTTAATTAGATGAAGCTGTGTAATTGCAGGAGTATGGTAGTCTGAGAAGGAAAAGATGTGGGAAGGGAATAAAATAAAATCTCAAGTATAATTTTTTTTTATACTTGGTTTATTTACTTTAGATATTAGTGTATTTTTAAAAAGGAAAAGTATAGTAATTCAATACTCTAAAACCTGTAAGAAATAATCCCTAAAATGCATATTGAATTAGAAATTCCAGGGCTGGGGATATAGCTCAGTGGAATAAGCGCCTGCCTAGAAATTCCAGCGCAGAAAGAAAACATGTTCTTGTAGTGTACTCAGGGAAAATGACCAAAATATCACCAGCTGAATAAAAGGTAAAGGTTTTTTATATTATTGAAAATACAATGTGTTACTTACCATGAAACAACAAAGTAAACAATATACATTATATCTATCGCTTTATTATTATGTCTCTGTCTGTTTTTCTTAGCTGGTCACCTGACTTTTGAATGCCGCAATTTTCTCCGAGTAGACCCTAAAAGGGATATAGTTTTGGATGTCAGCAGTACAAGCAGTGAAGACAGTGATGAAGAAAATGAAGAACTAAATAAACTGCAGGCATTACAGGAAAAAAGTGAGCCATACTTTCTTCTTCCATTCTTTAAAATGCTTCTTAAATGTTTCACTGTGTTATATCCTGCTTCTATATCATACTTATCATTCAGGTAGCTTTTCTATTTTATGTAAGAATTACTGTGTAAGTTAGAAAGTGGGCCTTTACATTATAAGCAGTTTGCCTAAGAATAAGCACTGTTCAGCAATACAGACAGGAAGGAAGTCTCCTTCTGACTCCGCAGCCCATACTTTGCTTTTTTGTTGTTTTTTTTCCCATGACACTAGGAATTGTCACATGGTGTTTAGACTCTGATTTAAATGGTTTCTAGCCCCATTTGATCATTTTTCCAGTATATAACTTTCAGTAAATCTGTTAACCGTCTTAGGTGGTGTCAAGCTTTAAGATTATTTCTAGTATATAAATAACTGTGAAGCTTAGGCAAAGCTCCATCCTTTAATAGCGTGGGATGCTAAAAGATAAGCTAATATGCACTCTGAACCCCCCTAACTATACGATAATTAGTATTCATGATTGTCTAAGTGGGGTTGAGTGTAAGGCTCACAGCAGGAAGCTTACTCTCACGGACTTAGATCCTCAATTCCCTTCTCCTACTCCCTGAAGCTGTGGCTTCCTTCATCACTTCAGGTGACTACTAAAGGTTTTATTTTCTAAACAGGATTTAATAACAGGTCTTTGGAACACAACATGCACAGCCGAAAACAAGGAGTAAGCTAAGTTCAGGTACAGACTGCTGACAGCTTTCCAGTCTTCTTCACCTGTTTGGGTCCTAGGCAATTATTGCTCAAGCAGAAGACTAGCAGATTGTTCTCTGACCAATTTAAGAAGAGAAATCTTAAGAATCTGACAGCAGGACTTCTTCAACAACATTTTCTATCCAGATTACCACAGAAGTCCAATGTTTCAATTATCATTTGCTTGGAGCTTCTAGTCAGCTTTTAGATAATCGTGATCAACAGATTTTAAGAAAAGAGTCTCATGTGAAAGATGGGCATGCATCATTAACAAAAGGGATACATTCCAAGAAATGCATCCTTAGGCAATTTTATCGTTTGGCAAACAAGTAGGATTTAGACTTAATATAAACACCTAGGCTATATGGTATAAAGTATCATACATGCAGTCTGTCGTTGATCAGAACATCATTATTTAGCCTATGATGATACATACACCGTAGCAAACACACACACTACACACACAATAAAGCTGAAGGATATAGACTTTGTATGATGAAGAAAATACAACAAAAGTTACTCAGAAAACATGAGTAGGGTGCTATAAAAATGACCCCCAGAAAAGAATATTTGGAAATTTAACGTGACGTGAAAAAATTAAGGTAGAATTGGAAAATAAAATTTGAAATCTAAAACGAACAGAAAAAAGAGGGTGAAGGGAAGAAAACAAAAGTGAAGTAACAGTCAAGGAAGTACTTCACCGAACTGAGTTCCAGAAGCAGAATCAGGTTGCAGATTGACAGTGCTTCACAGGCACCAAGCACCTTGTACAGTGATAAAGATACACCCACACCGTCATGGGGTTAAATAGGCCATCAGTGAAGGGTCGGGAGTCAGAATAGTTGTAGGTTTCTCTGAAGCAGTGCTAGAAGCTAACAGATGTAGGTAATGCCTTCCTATTTTTTTCAAAGAAAATAATATTCAAATTAAGATGATTATTCCCAACCAGGTCATTAACTGGGTATGAAAGAAAAATAAATATGTTGTCACATATTCCAAAATCTCAAGGAAAATGTACTTCTTACATATTCTTTCTTAGAAAACCTGTGGAATTAAATACACAATGTGAATAGAATAAGCTTTATAGTAAAGGAGTAGAACCAAGAGAAAGAGACATGAAATATGGAAAATAGGAGAGATAAAAAGGGATTTCCAGAGTACTGTGTGGAATCTATAGATTACTTTGGGTAGGTTGACCCTTTTAAAAATATTATTCCAGTACCTGAACACAAAATATCTCTTCATTTATGTGTTTGCTTTAATTTTTCATCTGTATTTTATAGTTTCAAGGTAGAAGTCTTTCACCTCGTTAGTTAGATTTACCCCTAAGTTTTGGGGTGTTTTGGTTTTGATGCTGTCCCAGAAGGGATTGTTCTCCCAGTTCCCTCTCAGATCACTCACTGGTTGTGCAGAGAAATATGACTTATTTTTGTGCCTTGGTTTTGCACCCCTAAATATCTGCTGAATTCATTTACCAGATTTTTCTGATATATCAGTTTTTAATATATAAGATTGTATCATCTATAATCAGAGACAATTTTTCTTTTTCTTTTCCAGTTTGGAAGCCTTTATTTCTTTTTCTTATCTAATTGTTCCGGCTGGTATTTCAGTACCATGTTGAATAAAAGTGACAAGAGAGAATAACTTTGTCTTGTTACAGTTTTAGAGCAAAGTTCAAATTTTACCAGTGATATATTAGCTGTGTGCCCAGTGTGCTTCTCATATATGTCCTTTTATCAATATACATTCCTTCTACCCCTAATTTGTGAAATGTTTTTCATCATGAAGGGATGTTGGGTTTTTGTTAAATGTTTTTCTGCATCTATTAAGATAATGATTTGTGTCCTTCATTCTGTTAATGTGATATATCATATTTATGAATTAGGTAAATTCAAACATCCTGTATCCAAGGGATAAATCCCACTTGATCATAGTGTATGACCCTTTAAAATGTCTTGTTGAATTCAATTTATTATAATTTTTTGAAAATTTTGGCATATACATTCATCAGGTATACTGGTGTATACTTTTGTCTAGCTTGGTATCAGGATAATGCTGGCCTGGTAAAATGAGTTTTGAAATGTTCCCCCATCTTGAATCAGTCTTAGTAGGTTGTATGTTTATAGAAATGTGTGCATTTTTCTCTAGGCTATTCAATTTGTTGGCATATAAATGCCATGACTCTTTGTATTTCTGTAATGTAAACTCATTCTTTGCTTTTTCTTTTTTTATTCTACCTAAATGTCTGTCAATTTTGTTTAGCTTTTGAAAAAACATTCATTTCTTTGATCTTTTCTGTTATAATTCTCTATCTTCTAATTTTTTCCTGTCTTCTGGTAACTTTGAATTTACTTTGTCCTTTTTTAGTTCCTCGATGTATAAAGTTTAGTTGTGAGGCTTTTTGAGAGGGGAGGACAAGTTCTCAGTGAGTTGCCCCAGCAGGCCTCTAACTCGTGATTCTCCTGTCTTAGCTTCCCACGTAACTGAAATTACAGGCGTGTACTGTGCCCAGCTAGAGATCATTCTTCTTTTTTAGTGTAATCAGTTATCGCTATATGTCTCTCTTAATACTGCTTTTCCTGAACTCCATTGTGGCATGTTGTTTTTTCTTTCTTTTTTTTTTTTTTTAAGTTGTTTTGTTTTAGTTTGAATTTTTACTTTTTTTTTGACCTATTTTTATAGGCCAGGAATCTGTTTGATTTCCATGTATTAGCGAATTTTCCATTTTCATATTGATAGTGATTTCCAGTTTCATACCACTATGGTTAGAAAGGACATTCCACATGATTTCAGTCTTTTGAATTTTCTTGTTATTTGGGGAAAATGTTCTTGAGAAAAATGTGGTTTCTATTTTTGGGTTGAATATTCTGTATGTGTCTCTTAGGCCTACAATGTTACTCAAGTCTACTGTTTTCTTACTGATTTTCTGCCCCTGCCCTTGGTGCTGTGCATCAAACTCAGGGCCTGTGCATGCCAGTTATGCACTCTGCCACTCAGATACACCCCTTCCCAGCCTACCCCACTGATTTTCTGTGCGGAAGATCTATCTGTCCATCCACTGTGGAGAGTAGGATATTGCAGTCCTTCACTGTTACTGTATTGCTATTTCTCCCTTTAGTTCTACTAATAATTGCTTTATGTACTTAGATGCTCTGATTTAGCATGCATGTATATTTATAATTTTTGTTTCTTTTATTTTAAAGAGAAAAGAACAAAAACAAAATAACAAAGACAAAATAACAAAAACAAAGATAAAAACAAAACAACACAAAAGCTATAAAAATGATACATTATTTCAAAATAAGATGATAGGATAGGAAATCAACAATGGTTATTGTATTACTAATTGTTATCTTCAAAGTAGTTGCTCAGATTAGCAGAGGTAAGCAAGATTGATCAAACAATTAAACATTAACTGTTGCTTTCAGTAAACCAATAGAAATTAGTAATACAATTATGTTAGATATCTTGTTTGTGTGTGTATGTATATTTCCCTTCCTTTTTTTCTTTTCTGCTTTTTCCACCCCAGTTGTTCTTTCCTGTTGAGCAGTTTCTTTCCCTTTCACAATATCTATTGTACGTTTCATTTTTATTTACTCTTTCAGGTTCCAGTTTCATTGGTCTTTTATCATTAAAGGTGACAGGTTTTAGCCTTAGGGCTATTTTTTGACATAAATATGGTCACCCATGTTCTGTTTTGATTACCATTTGTTAGCATGATTTTCAATTTCTCCATTTGCAGCCTGTGTCCTAAAGGCTAATATAATTCTCTTCTAAACAGCATGTAGTTGGATCTTGTGTTTTTGTTCATTTGGCCGTTCTGTCTTTTGATTGAGACATTTTGTTCACTTGAATTTAAAGAAATTATTGCTAGGAGAAGAGTTACTGTTAGGGTTTATACCTAGACGTCCCCCTAAAGCCTCCCAGGCTAACAGGTAAGCACTGTAAAACGTGACTGGACCGCGAAGTTGGGGGTGGGGCCTGATCAGAAGAGGTGGGACTCTAAGGGGTGACCTAGAAAGGTGCATCTCCCTCCTCAGCTCCTCCCCTCACTCTGCATCCTCGCTGCCCTTAGGGCAGCAGCCTTTCTTCAGCAGGCCCCTGCACCATCCCTTCCTGCCCCTGAGCTGGCCGACTGTAGAGCTCTCCTCCTTGAGATTGTGGGTGCTGGGTATTGTGTCTTCAATAATGGGAAAATGACTAAGACATTTATCACTGACATTGGTTCGTTATTTTATCTGTTTTGTAGTTCTTTTATTATTTTCCTTCTTCCTTTGTAATTGATACTTTAGGTGATAGTATATTTTTATTCTGTTTTGGTTTAGATCTGAGGCGTCCTCTAAAAGCTTCATGTATTTGGAAAGAGATTGGACCATGTGGCGGCAGGTGTACTCACCAGTGGGTTAATTTGCTGGTGGGATCACACAGTTAGGAGTTAGGGCCTGGTCAGAAAAGATGATCGCTGGGGCATGACCTGGACGGCTGCATCTCCCTTCCGCCTCTTCTCTTCTCTGTTTCTTGGCCATCGTGATGGTGACAGTTTCCCTCTGATCAGGCCCTGCTATGCCATTTCTGCCTTGGAGCAGCCCAGTAGGGACTGTAACCATGAGTCAAAATAAGCCTCTCTTCCTTTAACTTGGAACCTCAGTGGTTCAAAATACTTGACCAAGGTGACGAAACCAAGGTGAAAGGTGGCTTAAGACAGACTTTTTTCTTTTGCCATTATAAGATACCTTTTCAGCCCTACTGTTCCTTCTCTCCTTCCGAGAGACTCCAGTGATATAAATATTAGACCTGTTGTTATTTCCCACGGGGCCCTGAAGTTTTTTTCATTTTATCCTAATTCCATTTTGATCATGTCCAAGTGCTGTATGTAGTTAAGATAGACAGAGCTTTAAAAAATAATTTTGTTCTTTTTACTTAAAAATAGCATAATACCTCTCCAGCATTCCATCATTGTATTGTTTTAGTGCTTCTCTCATCCTAGAGAAAGAGAGATCTGGCAGCAGCAGGTGTTAATCAGTTCTTAAAAAGCTACCGGCATAACTGACAAAATCCAGAAATAGCCTATAATACTTAGTTTTGCAATTTGTGTGTCTCCATCTGTGCGTTGTCATTTGATTTTGTGTGTGTGTGGCAAGAAGGAGTGCCTGGTGATTGAAGTCAGGGCTCATACAGACTGGGTTCTACCACTGACCTCTGTGTGTGTGTGTGTGTGTATGTTCTACGCAGAGTATTTCTGATTTTTTCTAGTGCCTCACATCTATGTGATGAAGATACCAGTATTATATTGCTTTGCCAACTGTGAAAACACAATGTGTATTTGAGGTTCCTGTCATTTGGCTTCACTATCTATTCTGACTTTTGTTGTCTTCATCTGTCTAACCAACAGCTAAACCTTTATAAATGAGGTACATACCATTGTTGTATAGAATAGTGTGATTGTATTTTTCACTCTATTCTCTTCCCCCATTTATAGGGATAAATGAAGAAGAGGAGAAGAAAAAAGAAAAAAGTAAAGAGAAAATCAAATTGAAAAAGAAAAGGAAAAGGTATTTTTTAAATAGCATATTATTAAAAATAAAGTAGGATTGTGAGTACAGGAAGGATCTAAAATGTTTTCATGTATAGTTCAATTAATTTCATGTTCATTATGTTCTTAGTGGGAGTTAGATGTTATTTCAGTAGAATAGCAAAGTCCTTCATGTTGGTGATCAAAAACAAAGCCTTTTATTTTTGAATACTGTAAAGCAAGGTACAACATCCCCTCTTCTTTTGCTTCTTCTATACATTCTATTTATTTCTATTTGAGATGTTTCTATTTTAGAGTAGCAGCTAAGCTTTTAATTGGATGCATCTAACTCCAATTTTGTTGCCCAATAGATGAAGTTGGAGCTGAAATATATACATTCTTGTAATATCACTACCATGACTAAGAAATTAATTTATTAATGGAATTTAATGTAATTTGTCAAGCTAAAACTTCCTTCAGGTCTTTCAGAACGCTTATCAGCCACCTGTGAATTTTTTTCTCTTAACTCTTTTAACAACTGATTAAAGAAATTGTAAGAGGCAACTTCCCTGGTTAATAAGAGAATAAATAGACGTACACAGACATTTTTAAAGTACTTGGCCATTGTTAGGTCTGGTTTAGACCCAGTTTTCTCACAAAGCAGGTTCTGTACATTAGTATTGTTGCTATGTAGCTTTTTTGAAAGATTTAATTACATACATTTTAAAACTTGAGATATTTTATAAATTGGAATAGTTAGACCATTTTCAGGAACTGGGCATTAAATAATAATCTTTAACATAAAAACTGCCAGGAACATAGAGCTCAGGATTTTTGACCTAGTGTATTGTTGAATTATTTGTGCTAAAATAGCATGTTGGATTGCTTATATGAAGCATAAGGTTATTTTCATCTTTCAAGTTATGATGTACCTATTTTATAATAAAAGATTATTTATTTGGTCCTGTATCTTGAGCCTCACAGATCTTAGACAAAGCCTAAAATTAGATGAACTTTTCTGTGGAAAGGTAATGCTCCTAATAGCGTGCTAAAATATTAACCTAAAATATTGCTTTAAAAATATTCTTAAAAATAAGAATCTAAGATCAAAAAAACAGAAAAAAATACAGACAGAGAAGCAGTTGTAGTCAGAATCTAGAGGTCAAGTAAAAGGTGCTCTTTAAAAGACAGCAGAACAACCTAGGCACATTGGTATGTGCTTATAAATCTCACCACTCTGGGAGGCAGAAACAGGAGGACAATGAGTTGGAACCCAACCTGGGGAAGTTAGCTGCTTATTGAGAGCTAGTCGCAAATGAAAACTTTAAAAAGGGCTGGGGAAGGGGAATGTAGCCCTGGGTTCAAGCTCTAGCAATGCAAAAAAAAAAAACAAAACAAAAGCTACTAAAGGGACAAGAGTTGGCAGTATGGGAGCTGAAGAGGAAGGCAGGAAATACTTGAGAAAACCGGCTTAACACGTGGTCAGAAGTCTACGGAAGCAGCCAGGCCAGGAAGCAGCCAGGCCAGGCGGAGAAAGGACGCAGCACTGCAGAAACGAGGGCAATGCAGAGCCGGGAAGCGCGCAGTTGGCTCTGCAGATGTAAGGCCCCTTCCAACCTTGTCGTCTCCTGTGTTTCCTGGGCACCTGCCTTATGCCTGTCTCAAGATTTCTGAGTTGGAATTTTAACTCCTACTATTTAGATCACTGAACTGACTTTTAAGGTGCCAGTTTTATTTTCGGTTAGCCATTTCTGTCTTTTTCATGTACATTTTGTTTTTGGGTAGAGGTAAAATGTTACACACCACTTGCATGTAAAATCTGAAATGTTGGCCTTTTCTGTTTTTTTTAAAAACTTCATTTTTTTCAATATCAAGGAAAAAATTGTGTGTTTTCACCCCAATTTCATGTTCAAGTCTTACTACAAAACTAAATTACAATGATAGATCATCCTCATTCATTTATGTAAAGTATTCCTTTAAAAGCTTTTCTATAACTAGTAGAAATGATTTTATAATGCAAGTATTTATTTGTATCAATGCAAGTAGTCATCTGCATCTAGACTGCAGATGACTTGGAAAATCAAAGGAATTATAAAAGTGCTTTTTTCATTAATTTTCAGCTTTTGTCCACTTATGTATAATTAGAGCCTTTTTATATGTATGTATAATTGCATCTTTTTGTGGCACTTTTAAGAGACTATGCTCACAGGTTATTATACATGAAAGTGAGTTATATATATAATAAAACTTGATGACTACCACATTTTTAGCTTTATTAGGTTTTTGAAGGATAACACAGCATAAAAAACTGAAAATCACAGAAAAATAATGTCATCTTTACTGAATTTAAAACTTTAAAACTAAAGTTGAGCAGAATACAGAGTCTTGTGACTTTCTATGCCCAGTAGCAAAAATTCTAAATTCAGCATTTTAAGAGAATACAAAACACATATTGCATTTATGTTTGTATGCCCTCCTTACTCCAGGAAGAATTTAAAACAACCCAAATGCCATTTAAATTTATCTAAAAGTTCTAAATATAATTTTCAGCCATGTTCTGTTGCCCATAGGTCTTATTCCAGTTCCACTGAAGAAGACTCTTCTAAACAAAAGAAACAAAAATATCAGAAGAAAGAAAAGAAAAAAGAAAAAAAGAACAAATCAAAAAAAGGGAAACATCACAAAAAGGAAAAAAAGAAGAGAAAAAAGGAAAAGCATTCTTCTACCCCTAATCATTCTGAATTCACAAAAAAGTAACTGAGACTTTGGCCTAAGTCATTGAATTTGTCATCTTTAAAAATTGTTTTTCCTTGGATTTTGCTATATAATTATGCTTTGCAATAAACCTTAACCTTTTCCCTATAGACATTTCTCATTGGTGGGACCACTATCTTTGTGGCTGTTGTTTTTAAATAAGTCTTGTTACTTGATAGCCACGCCCCAAGGGTAGATATTTGTACATACAGAGCACATTATTTTTGGTATTTGTATCTCTGTCTGGCTAGTGGTATTACTTCATAAGTTGATCTTAAATGGTCCTTGTACAGTAACACAAATAATCTCGCTAACAGTTAATGAATATTCCTAAATCAAGTGTCCGCCTTTCTGCAATGAAGCTAGGTAGGGGTAATGATTTGTTGTTGATGCTGAAAAACTTACTAGCTTTATATACTGTGACATAATATATAAAGATAGTGAAATTATTTACTCTGGTTTTTAAATCTCTAGGCTTTTTAAAATATAGTATATGAAACTGCTTTACTAGTCTTGAGGTAGTAGTTTTTAAATGAATGGTATCTGCAGGAAGATAATAAAAATATTTATAACAAAGTTTCATTGCTTTATGAAATGCAGAGTTTTTCGTACCTGCCTCCTTTTTTTCCAACAGTTAAAATGTTTTTTCCTTGTTTAGAGACTAGTTCAACTTGTAAGAAAGTCTGGCAGAGATGATGCTATATTGGTCCAAGTTTTTAGGGTAAAATTCTGGGTTTTACAAATGTGCCATATTGGCATAGCTTTCAGAAATACCTCAAAACAGCCAAATGTTCATTAGAACTGATATTTATTGTATTTAGTATGTAAACATTATGAAGCTTATGTCTGTGAGTAATGTGGAAAATTTTTATAAATGTTAGCATATACATATATCTCTCTTTTGTCTCAAATGATTTATAGCTTTGAAGCCAGTTTCACACTTTTTGCTTTCATGAATAGCAAGTTTAAGGTATTTCCCTCTTTTATAAATCAGTCACAAATATCAGTATAAGTAAAAAAAATTTAGAATTAAGAATTTTATTCTGTATGTTTTAAAATTTAAGAACCAGGGAGTTACAGCATGAAAGCCTTTATCTAACAATGGAAATTTTCTATGAGTATGCATTTTGAGATGCTTTATATATACGCTTGTTGGTAAATATAAATGTTTCTTACATTTTTAATTTCATAGTGATCAATATTACTTAATTTGCTTAATACTTAGTATTTCTGATACCAAATGAGTTAAATATTTATTTGTAGCAACTTTGAAACTCACCTGTTATCATGGGAAAGCACCAAAGATCCCAAGTACCTCACTGTGGTGCCCTTAAAAGTTTTCATATTGGCAACCTACAGACAGCTCCAGGTGGGTGAATTCATGATGGTGAAATCAGTTACATTCACTTGACCTCACAGGCTGGAAGCAGTTACTGATTCCTCCTTCAGCAGGCACCCTTCCCAGCATGTCCCATACTCAAAACTCCAGGGAAGCTGTACCCACAGCGCTGCCTGGCATTGGAGCCTCAGAAGCCCTTATACCTCCAGCTTTTTCCATGACTTCATTTACTCATTTGGTTCCCTCAAAAAGAAACTCTGTTGTTAAAAGTTCAGTCAACAGAAAGACAGAAAGATTTTTTAAGGGTCTGTTTTGCCTTTTCTATTCATCTGATGAAAATACAGTTCTTTGGTTATCATGACTTTTAAATTGGTAAAAAAGAAAAAGCATTTTAAAATATGTTTAGTAGATACTACATAGAAAGGGACAGCCTCATCCCCGTGTATGTGATATGGGAGTAATTGCAGTAAAGTTACTTGTTTTACTTCTGTTAATTGTAAAGATTATAAATTAACACATTAGGTTTCTTTGCTGAACAGTGACAGAACTTATAACTCTGAAGTTACATAAAAGTCAGCCCTCATTAAGAAATATACTATAGAAAATAAAAGATTTTAGTGGCTCAATAATTTTTCCCCAGAAGTAATCTTAGAATTATTCTTGATTTCACATGTTAGCATAGTTTATAAAATATTTCACTTGCATAAAAGTCACGTACTAATTTTCTTCTGAGATGATCTTGCTGTTAGTGCAAATCTCACTATTAAATTTCAGGGGGAGGGCTGGGGATATAGCTCAGTGGAATAAGTGCCTGCCTAGCAAGCGCAGGGTCCTGAGTTCGATCCCCAGTACCACAAAAAAAAAAAAAAATTTCAGGGGGAAATTCATGAAATTTCATCCCAGGCAGTATGCCATAGAGGGAAAGCAAACTTTGACAGTAACGATCCAGAATCAACCATTCCCACCTAGTCATCTAGTTTCTTTGGGCGATGGTGTCTTTTCCCTATAAGCTATACTAAATTATCTTTGACATCACTTCTATTCTTCAGTGTATTGCTAATATTTTAGTAAAATTCAAGTAATACTTTCTCTAGAAGTTGTTACAAATATGCAGCTAGTGTTCTATAATAGTAAAAGTTGAATGTATTAATGGAGCTATTAAACGTGAATTTTTTAAAGCATAAATGATACTTGCTTTGTTCTTTTTGTTACCACCCAGTGTATGTCACTTTCATTCGATGTGGACAGTTTGTGTTTAACTTTATATTTGCATGTGTTATCTGAGCACTTTGAGGCTATCGTTTGTAGGTGGTGGACGGGCTGCCCCATGTTTCTCTACTCTTTACTCCATGTCATCTGTAAGCTGAAATCTCCCAAACGTAGTTTTAGTTCTTCACACGTAATAGATCTTCATTTACACCTTTAGTTCCCTGAAGCCAAAGCATCGATTACTGAGAAGTAAAATAATATGTATCTATATTGGCTATACTGTCTAAAATGATATAGCTGTAGGTCACCTTCAGTAGTAAACTGGGCATAAGAGTTAGTAATAGTGTTCATTAAAATGCCATTGAGTCATCTCTTCAACAAATACTGAGTGCCAACCATGGCAACCACTTTGGTGCTAGGTAGCAAAGAGAGTTCTAAATAAGACACAATTGCTTCCCTGAAGATGATGGTCTAGTTGGTGTGAGAGACACTAGGACACACCATTATGAAACAATTTAGTAACTGACCCAAACATGGCCTTATAGAAACACAGATGGGCACCTAACCTACTCTGGAGAAATTAAAAGAGGCCACTTAGAGAAAGTAAAGCTTGAATTTCATTTTGATTGAAGACAAGGAGACATGGTCAGGCTGGGTACTGGCAACAAAGATCACATGCAGCGTTACATGCATGCAAGAATTATGAGCAAGCCCATGTTGCTGTTGTGTCATATGTTAGCGGGAGTGGTAAGAACTGAGACTGCCATTTTAGATTCTTGGGCGCAAGAGAAGGTCTTGTGTTCCACGTTTAGAGGTTTGGACTTTAATCTATAAACAAGAAGGCACTGTCAAAGAGTTTTAATGAAGGAAATGACCACTATTGGGATTTGATTTTATAAACCTATTCATAAACCTATTCTAGTTTTTTAAAAGATGAAGTTGCTGTCATTAAAAGGTTCCACTTTAAAAAAAAAAATAAAAGGTCCCATAAAATGTCATGATTCTTCTGTGTTTTATTATTTGTATTTTACTAGACTCGCTTTTCTTTCCATGAGTTGATTATTTTTACCAAAAATTAGTGACTTAAATTGCCTAAAAACACAAAGTTCTGCTGTATTATCAGATGCATTCCCAAAATTGTGTATCTAAACAGTTTCTGAAGTTTTTTAAAATTATAGTTTATTTTTGACAGGCTTAGGCCCAAATAAATAATTTAAAATATACTTTTCAATGTATAGACTGTGCCATAATTTGATAAAGCTTCTTGTTTTTAATATTTTGTCTTAACTTACAAAGCATAGCTACTTCAAAGTTACAGAGAAAGATGCCAGCTGGTCCCCTGGAGGAGCCCTGGGGTCCTCCTCAGGTCACCTAGTGATAAGCTCCCTCAACATAGAGCCAGCCAAGGAGCCCTCTCGTCCTAGTGCTGGGCAGAACACCTCCTGGGCAGTTGTCCAAGAACAGTATTTTTTATGCCAGTGTGCTATAACCCCAGTTGCCAGCCCACGGTCTCCCTACTGCACCCATTTCCTCTCAGCTCCTCTGAAGATACTCAGAGTGGCAGAAAATTGGTGTCATCTAGCCAGACCCAGCCCCTTTTTGCCTGTTCTACAGGTGAGGAGGAGTCGAGGACCAGGAGCATTTTGCTGACCTTGAGTCTGTGTTTCCTGCCTTGTGTCTTATGTGGCACATGGCCTTGCCCTCGAGCATCAATAAAAGTGTACTGCAGTGCTTCCACTTTCTCAACTCGATTTTCCCTTGAGACAATACAGGGATGTATTACTTCCTATATATCAAACTTTCTGGAATATTGTATCAAAGCTGTATAAAAGATATGAAACAAAAGATCTATGAGCTTTCAAGAAATAAATGAAAAATCTTTGCTTTTTGGCCTCGTGTCCCTTTTATAATGGAAAAGTCTTAACTTCCACATACATTCTAAGCAATTTTAATATTCAAACCTTGGGGGAAAATGTATTCATTTTGAATGTGCAATCTAAGCCAAGCAGTAGGATGTTGTGATAATGATGTGGGACTCTGCTGTCCATATAACCACATGTGGTTATTTAATTTTAAGTGGCAACCGTAGCAGACAGTGCAAAGAAAGAACATTTCTAGCATCAGAGAAACTTCCTTTGGACAATACTGGTCTAGAAGACGTCCATGATTCTTGGCAGAAATTGTAACAGCCTAATGATGAAAAGTTTCTAACCCCACGCTTTGTACGCAAGAACAACAGGCGTCCTTTTTGTAATACCAGACCGGAGAAGCTGTACTCAGGCTGTTTTGGAAGGCGAGTCTTCTGACTACAGAAACTTTACACACAGCAGCAGGTGTATGTAGTGGAGCTGGCTTTAAATTAGTGCGTTTCTTTCCATTGAATTCCATTATAAAATCAGGTCTGTGTTCTTATAATAAAGACCACATCTATGAATAAAATGCTTAAACATTCATAATTTACAGAAACTAGTTTTGTTTCTAGATGTCTAAGTGGTATTAATACGATATTAGGTTAAAATCAGTGAACTGGGTGGCTTCATACCTTTCATTACAGGGATTCTTAAGAAAATTTATCAGCAAAGCCTTTCTATTATGGTTAGCCCTTGAAGTAGAGAAAATACTGTACAGATAATGCAGTGTGAGGTTTTGATACTTGATATTAACTTATAAAATATTGTGTCCCCAGAAAATCCTCCAAAATGGTATGGGTTGATTCCTAAGACACTTAAGAACATGTCACCTCTTGTTTATAAGACACCCTTGAGGTTTACATATCCACTACCAACATCTCTAATATAAAGATAATTCCCTGTAAATATCAAAACAATTGTGAAATGTGTTAATGTGATGTAACCTCATTGTTTCTCACTAAAGTTTACCTTATCTGTGTTATTGATACAAGTCCCTTAATTTCTCCTGAAAAGTAGCATAATTTTATGTAATGCAGAAACATCAAATAAAAGTAAACCTATGCATGTGAAACTAGAAAAACCTTAGTTCAAATGTTCAAATAAAATTAGCCAATCCAAAATGCAGCTGTTCCTTTTTGTGTGAGTGGGAAATACTTGAAACGCAAAAGTACAAACTATGGTTTCAAATGCACTCTTTATTTCTGGTGCTTCATCCCTCCAATGAGCTTTTAAAACAGACTTTTTCATGAGTAAACAATATTGATTTGTGCTGGCCCCATTCCTTTTCCTTGAGTTACGTCCTCAGCTTCATAGGATGTTTCATTGGTTGAATTGGATGCTGCATTTGAATTGAGGGCTTTGGTTTTCCTATTTAAGTTGCCTGCAAATACAAAAAATAAAATTGTTTGAAATTATGCTTTGAAATTTGACTTTTTAAAATGTGTACTTGAGTCAGTTTTTCTAACCATATTGAAAGTATGATGTCCTGTAAATACCAGGTAGATGAGTTAGAATTGAGTAATGTATGTAACCCATGAGGGAAATATTTAGTCAGCGGTATAGAGTAAAACTTTCATTTCCATACTTACCTTTCTTTCCCCATGGTTCTGTGAGGAAACCAGATATTTGATAAGGAGATAACACTTTCTGGATCTCTTCAATAAATCATGTAAACCATCCCATTCAGAAACTGAATAAACTGCATTGAAGCCAATCATACTAATTTGCAGCCGTCTTTAGTCTTTGCCATCACACCCAATTGAGAGCTAGTTTTAATTTTAACAGGATACATTTGTGCCACAGTCCTGTTCACACACTACATATAAACATGACTCCAAATGACCAGAAGCTTGGCTAACAAACTTGTAACAAAGAAAGTAATTGTTATTCGATGAACAGTTTTAGAGAAGTAGAGTAATTGTGGAAATAGTGCATCATTTTACCAATATATAAAATTTTGGATATATTTTTAAAGTGTAAATATGCAGAAAGCAGTGGAAAAAACTCAGACATCATTAACAACTTCTTGGTCCTGTTCACCATCATACCTGACCTAAGAGCAGCATTTAGCTTAGCTCTTTCCTCGGCTTCCAGGTGCTACCCTTTTTGACCCCTCGCGCCTACCTCCCCATTCCTCCTCCTCAGTCTCTTTCGCCAGTGTCTTGTCTTTTCCCAGGTCTCTTTGATTGAGCAGTGCCTTGGGACTCAGCCCTTGGTTCCTGTCATTATCTTACCCTGAGTAATCTCAGTCCCACAGTTTATTGTTCTGTTCCTTCAATACTGGCGATCCAGCTCAGGGCCTTGCACGTCTAAGCACTCTACCACTGAGCTGCACCCCTGGCCCTTCTCGTTTTTTATTTTGAGACAACGTCTTGCTAAGTTGCACTTGCCGTCCTCCTGTCTCAGCTTCATGCTTATCTGATATTATAGGTGTGCGCCCCATGGTTTTAATGCCACTCCGATGCTGATTGACTCCCAGATACATACTCTAACTCAGAGCTCTTCTAAACTCCAAATTCAACTTACAGTTGAAATCTTCATTTGAATAATTGGTAGACATCTCCAACTTCATTCAAAACAAAGTTGGGTTATTCCTGGAAGAACCCTGTTCCGCTTGTAGTCTTATTACTAGTAACTCGATGTCCCCGGTCACGCAGACCAAACACTGCTCATCCTTGACTTCTGTCCTCTCCACACCCTTATCCGACCGGTCGGCGGGCCGTTGACTACATCTCTCGAGTTCATCCCGAACCACTTACCGTCCTCACTGTTACCCTGTTACCGCTACCCTTTTCAACCCAAACTGAGAAATCCTTTAAAAACTAGGCCATGTCCTGTCTGTGCTCAAAACCCTCCATTTCTGGGCCTGCGTGATCTCACACACACACTGCTAACCTGCCTGACTTCATCTTTTTCTATTTACTCTCCAGTTCACTCTAACTTCTGATAAAACATTTCAGGCATGTTGCGGCCTCCAGCATATTTCAGACTGACTATTCAGTCTCGTCTGGCATGTTCTTCTCCCACACAATTTACATAATTCTCTTGTCTCTAAGTCCTTTCTCAAAAGTTACCTTTTGAATTGGACCTAACCTAAACACTACAAAATTGAAACCTATGCGTTCTTCATCTCTTACATTTTCTGCCCTCTATTTTTTTCCATGGTACTTATTTCCTAATATAATTTGCCTATTTATCATGCTAGTCACTTACTATGTATCTCTCTACACCAAAATGTAACATGCCAAACGATTTTGACTATTTTGTTCACTCATTTCTAGACATTAGTGAGTCTAGAAAAATACCTCACACATACCTAGTATTCAATAAATACTTGTTGAGTGAAACTAATGAATTAAAATACCATATAAGATGTAAAGTTTGATGTGCTAAAAACTTTAAAATTGTGGATGGCTGACAATAGAATTGAAAGAGAACTGGGGAAAATGTTTAGAACAAGTGGTTCATTTCTAACATAGTAAGCTCTAGATTTTTAAAAGCTAATTTGTTGTAGGCACATTTTCCAGCTCAAAAAATAGCCTTTTGCTCAATCAGCAAACAAAATTGTTCAAGATAAATGTCATAGGGAAAGCTAGCAAGAAAATGTTAGGGACTAAATAAATCTTTACAGATTTTTGTAAAGTATAGGGTTGAAAAATATACTACATTCAGGATGATGGGAAGATGGCGACCAGGTGAGCAGCAAGGGAGCGATCCTCCTTAATAAACACCACCAGCTCGAGACAGACTTGGAGAGCGTGAATGCCGGGACCTTGGCTGGGAAGTTCAAACTGGGCGTATTTCTCTGAGATGCCGGGGGAGATGCGGTAGGGCGGACCAGGCTGCCATGGCGAGACGTGGGAAAGCCCCAGACGCTGGGAGCCAGGGACGATCCGCGCGGGGAGAAAGTTTGGCTCGGTCCATGCGCCCTGGGAGCGCAGCCAGCTCAGTCCCTCTCGCCTCCCGAGCCGGTGCAGCTTTCCGGCGACTCCCGACAGAGATTGGCTTTTTGGTGGCGACAACACCCAGCAGTCCCACACTTCGCGCGTATCCGGCGGGCCGCGCAGAAAGCCCCAGACGCTGGGAGCCAGAGACGCTCTGCGGGGGGAGGAAGTTTGGCTCCGTCCGAACTCCCTGGGAGCCCAGCCAGCTCGGTCCCTCCCGCCTCCCGAGCCGGCGCGGCTTTCCGGCAGCTCCCGACAGAGATTGGCTTTTTGGCGGCGGCAACGCCCGGCGGTCCCACATTTCGCGCATATTGGGCAGGCCAAGCGGAAAGCCCCAAACGCTGGGAACCAGGGACGCTACCTGCGGGGAGGAAGTTTGGCTGGGTCCGAACACCTTGGGAGTGCAGCCAGCTTGGTCCCTCCCGCCTCCCGAGCCAGTGCAGCTTTCCGGCGACTCCCGACAGAGATCGGCTTTTTGGCGGCGGCAACGCCCAGCAGTCCCGCATTTCGCGCGCATCAGGCGGGCCGCGCAGAAAGCCCCAAAGGATAGACTGGCACCTTGGAACCTTCCTGCCTGCAGGGACTCCAATAACTGGTGAGATATTTGCGCTCGCGACCAGATCACCGAGTGGGGGAGGAGATCCATCCCTATACCTGCAGGGAACCCTGGGAGGGCGGGGGAGCGGTCTTACACACCTCACCCAGGTCACTAGGTAGGGAGTATCTAACCAATATCTGTACAGCCTTTTAAGCGGAACTCTCAGCAGAAAGCTTAAGGGACATTCCCCCAAAGAAAAGTC
>PVLD010014515.1:0-52056 GCA_004027595.1 Dinomys branickii | reverse complement strand
ACGCGCGAAACGTGGGATTGCCGGGCGTCTCCGCCGCTAACAAGCCGATCTCTGTCGGGAGTCGCCGGGGGGCTGCGCCGGCTCGGGAGGCGGGAGGGATCGAGGCGTCCGTGCTCTCAGGGCGCTAGGATCCAGCAAATCCCTCTGTCCGCTTCCGGCGGCGTTTGTGTCCCTCCGCGCGGCTCGCCCGACACGTGCGAAACGTGGGATTGCCGGGCGTCTCCGCCGCTAGCAAGCCGATCTCTGTCGGGAGCCGCCGGGGGGGCTGCACCGGCTTGGGAGGCGGGAGGGCCCGAGGCGGCCGCGCTCCCACTGCGCTTGGATCGATCCCAGCTTCTTCCCTGTGGGGATCGTCCCTGCCTTCCAGCGTCTGGGACTTTCCCACGTCTCGCCCCGGCAGCCTGGTCTGCCCTACCACATCTCCCCCGGCATCTCAGAGAAATACGCCCAGTTTAAACTTCCCAGCCGAGGTCCCGGCATTCACGCTCGCCAAGTCTGTCTCGAGCTGGTGGTCTTTATTAAGGAGGTTCGCTCCCTTGCTGCTCACCTGGTCGCCATCTTCCCCGGGGCTCTCAGCTTGACTGTTTTGAGGAGCATATGTAAGTGAAATATTGAGTGCTTGTCCTGGAACTGGCTTATTCCATGTGGCAAAGGAGCTTCAAAGTTCATTGGTGGTGTAGCATTGACGAACTATCCATTGGTCATTAATATACATTTTACTGCTCTCAGTTATTGTGAATAATGCTGCACTGAGCATGGCAGTAAGATCTGGAATCCTGATTTCAATTCATTGGGACACATACAAAGGGGTATTGCTAGGACTTATGTTAATTCTATTTTTAATTTTAGGGGAAACTGTACTGTTTAGAGGCTACTTTCAAAACCACAGGAAAGAAAAACAAGCTACACCAATGGGGACTACATCCAACTGAAATATTTTGCACAGAAAGGAAAAATCATGAGTGAAAGGTAGCAATATGAAAGGGAGAAGATATGCATACATCATGTCTTACAAGGTATTGATACCCTAAATATATAAGGGGATCCTCCCACCCAACAGAAAAAATCAAAGAACTCAAGTAAAAGTAGATGAAGGACTCACAGACATTTCCCCAAAGAAGATATACAAATAGCCAAAAGATAAGAATCACTAGATATCAGTAAAATGCATTGTAGTGGATTGATAACTGGTGGTCAACTTATAACTCCCAGCTGAACTGAGTAAGAATGGTGCTGGCTGTGTGAGGCCCTCCTGGGGACTGTTGCCGGCAGCATAAGCAGAAGAACTGGAGAAGAAGAAGTTAGAGGCTGTTGGGAACAGAGAAAGACTGTTGGAGCTAGTGGAAGCTGTAAGGAGCTGTTGGTTATTTTGGAGGAGTTCTTCATGCTGGCTTTCCTGATGAACTTGGCTGTTTTCATCCTCCAAGGAGCTCGGGACCTCTTTGGCACTGAGAATGGCTTTGGTTCACTTTGGGGGAGCTCTGGTCCTCACTCTGAGCATCGCTTCCTGGCTCCACAGGAGAAGATGGTGCACTGCTGGTCTCCTGGAGAAGCTTGCTGCATTGGCTTGCCTGATGAGAGCTTGGCCATCTTGATCAACAGAGGAGCTCAGGACCTTACTGTTTCTGAGGATGGCTTTGGTACCTTTTGGAGGAATTCCAGTTCTTCTGAGTGTCAATTCCTGGCTCCAGTACAGACCGCTTATCGTGCTAGCACAGACCCTTCATCCTACTGACACAGACTTCCTAGATTCTACTACTGACCTTTGGGCCTTCCCAGTACAGAGCTGTGAAACAGGCCTGCATGAGGTATTGTTATGGGCTCCGGGTCTCCAGCTGGACTTGTGGGAGGCATTGTTCTGGGTTCTAGGTCTTAAGCTGGACTCAGTCAGGACATTATCATGGGATCCAGGACCTCAGCTGGATTCTTGGTCTATATTGTGTGAACAGATTTCCTGAACTCTTTCGTATATCGTTCTTTGGGTGATTGTTATAAATAATCTTACAGTATATGTGTCCTGTATTATGTTGTTCTCCTTGCAAAAATATCCCTCAAACCAACACATGCATATCAAAAGACCAATAAATTATCATCTCACATCTTTTTTTTTTTTTTTTTTTTTTTGCGGTACTGGGGATTGAACTCAGGACCCTGCGCTTGCTAGGCAAGTGCTTATTCCACTGAGCTATATCCCCAGCCCCCAATCTCACATCTATTAAGCTGGTCATTAATGTGAAACACAATACAAAAGACAATTTGCAAGGCCATAGAAAAACTGAAACCCTTCTGCAGTGTTGGTGTAAGAAGGGTGTGAAATTCTTCATCTATCATTCATGTCATCATCTCTGAGATACTCAGAAATTCAAACATGACTCAGCTTGTCAAAATACTTATAAGAGTGATACCAATCCCAGCCAAAACACGCTACCATTCAAAAAAACGTGTGAGTTATTTCACTTGAACGTACGGTCTCGAGGTTCATCCATACCTAAAGTGTCTCAAGTTTATTCTTCTTTATGGCAGAGTTGTACTCCATTGTATGGGGAAAGAAAGTGAAAACGAAGAAAAAAGATTGGAAGAAAAAAGTGAAAGCAAAGGTTTTGTAAATGGGAATAGGAGGCAAGTTTGAAGGGAAGGTAGGGAAATAGGGGAAAAAAAAGAATGAAGCTATGTCCTGTACAGGTACGAGTTACCTATGATGAATGTGATCAGTGTGTACAGAAAATATGTGCTAGTAGAAATAAGTTAAGAAATTTGTAGCTATCATGTAGGTAATGGTGACAGATTGGTGCTTTTAAATGATGTGAAAATAACAATGATTTAGTTTGACAAAACTCAACTTGGCTGATTCACTGAATTAATTACCAAACTAATTTTATGACTCTCCCGCTATTTTCTAACATTACGATTGGACATTACCCACAGAATCTTTAAATATAAAACTGTTAGAGAAATTAGCTTGCAAGTATTAAGATGAGAGGTAATTTTTGTCTGCTATTTAGTGAAAATAGAAAGGAAGATAAGGGAGAAGAAGGGATTGGTAAGAGAAAGACCCTAAAATGAGGGTTTCTAGGGGAAGGACCGAGGAAGGAGGGAGAAAGGAAGCGGATGAGCAGCGCAGCGGAGAGAGAGTGAGGAGCGGAGCGTGGCTCCGCTGCCTGATGGGGCGAAGCGCGTTGGGGCAGGAGCGTGGCGATGCAAACACTACGCCTCAAAAGTGTGTCTACTTCTACCAAACCGTCTCCAGAAGGGAGGGACCCGAGTTTACTTTCCTATATATGATTTTAAAGCCAACAAAGCCACATGGTTAAAATGAAAATGTGACATGCTCTAAAATCTGGTTGGCAACATTTCCAAAGGCAGTGTGTGTGGTTCAGTCAAATAGGTGGCTTGGTGCTGAAAAAGAATCAGAGCCTTCGTCTTTGCTTTGATCTTTCACTGCGTGCTCATATAATCGTGGAAATGATAAGTGAAACGGTATTTATTATGCCGCAGAGAGTATATTTAATACGAGTTAATCTGCAAAAGTAAATTGTATAGGAATTATGAAATTAATACAGCAGAAATTTTCAGATGTATGTATGAGTATCTATATGTTAAAACATATGGATATAGATTACTACAGTTTAACACCACACAAAGGAACAGAAACAATATTTGAATTAACATTATGCTTATCTCCAACCACAGTACCTTAGAAGCAGAGTGAGAGGCAGAGGGGTCGACATCCTATGTTCAGAAGTGCGTTCTCCGCGGACATTTCTTACCTAACCTGGGTCAGTGGTTACACCCACACCAGTTAACTCCACAGGGAAAAGCATCTTATCTCTGAAAACAAAGAGATGCAAAATCAAAGCAAACATATGATCCTCATTTAAGAAAATTCACCTGAAATAAATTCAATCAGAAAAACCTGTAAGAGTTTTACACATATGAAAAAATTTATTTTACCATAATTAAGAATATCTAACAGTAATTTCAGGAATATTTGACTTTAAATTCTTTTAATTTTAAGAATACATGAATTAATAGTTAGTTTTTGCTTAATTCTTTAAATCAGCCAAACTAGTTTTCAGTGAATTTCCCTGATCAACATAAAGCTGAAAGAAATAGAAATTGTGTGCAAGCCTTTAGTTAGAGAATCATATTATAGATGTAATATTAATAGCAACATGTTGTTAGTTTTAGAAAACGTTCAGCATCACTGATTTTCTTTTTAATGTTTACTTGTAAGAAGGTACGTATTATATATCATAAGCAAACAATATAGAAATGTGATGAAATTGAATTACATACATTATCTTTATTCTGTACTTACTAGATACTTAATTTAGGAAAATTACTTAATTTCCCTGTAGAAATAATGCTACCATCCAGCCAGACCATAGATTTCCAATCTAAGCTCTAGTATTTAAGAACTGTATAAACACATACAAGTCAGTCATATTCTGAGAAATGAGAATAACGTTAGTATGCCAAATTATTGCAATATCTTGAATATTAAAAGAGGTAATACATTTACTGTGTTAAGAATATACCTTATACACAGTGAGCACTTCATACGATGAGAGCCCTATCGCTATTCTCCTGGTGAGAGAGATAATGAAATTACCTTCAATTATTTGCTAGATCTTCAGTGGCCAGCAGATTTGAAAATCATTACATAAAATAAAATGTTCTTTCATGTTTAGCTAGTTTTCCAATGTAGTTATAATGTCCTAATGTGGCCATTCTTACAAAACACTTTCAATTTTAGTAACCCCTAGGTAAAAATAAAACCAGCAAATTAAAAAATAAAATAGAAGCTCAGATTCTGGTACGTATTCGGACAAAAACCAAGTATATCGGGCTTTTTACATATTCTAAGCAGCGGTGCTGTACTTGATGCCGGTATAACTCTTTCTTACAGTCCTGCCGTATAGGCCGATGACATCATATCAAACTACAGTTGTGGGAAAAGAAGAAACACTGACTACATTTAAAATGCATGTATATTTTACATACACAGATCAGAATTTAAGTCCATGTTCCTGTATATATAAGGAAAAAGGTTTGGTTTCCTTTGCAGACTTCCTTTCTATACCTGATGCAGTGAGATGATGATACTTAATAGTCAGTGAGGGACTTTAATCTGAGTTCACTGAAAATACAATAAAGTATCCTAGAATCATTATGTTCCACCTGCATGTGCTGCCTTGGAGACTCTCAAACCTGATGTATATGAGGTTCAACTTGGGAGTTTATTTTTGACTTTTGTGGTAAATATAGGTCTTTTTCTTTTTGTTGTTTTTTACTTTTTGTCCCAATATCTGGACGATGTCATCTCTCATTCTAACTAAACTATCTAGAGTAAAAGCAGATGTAGGTAGGTTAAAACACTCCTCTTATAATAGCGTTATTTGAAGCTTTTTTCTTTAAAGGTGAGAATTAGCGCCATGTATGATCATATAGATGTAACACAGAGCAGGTTACTGGAGATGTGAACGTTGGGACAAGTCGAAGTCAGGTGGATTACATATCATCCGATCAACGCATTTTCCGCAAACCTAAATCTGCACAAATATGCAGATATCACAGTCACTTGGAATAGGTAGATACAGCTTACTGACTATGAGTCTAGCAGAATTTTAAGTAGAATTATTTGTCTACCTTTGGACAATATTTTTGAAAAATAAAAGTAAAAGTAAAGACATTTTATTGTATTATCTGTAATAAATGTCTCACATTCTCTTTTATAACAGAAGAATGCTAAATATTATTTTTGATGTGCATGAAACCATAAGGTTTGAGTCCAATAATTTATTCTTAATATACTAAATTTCACCTCTAGGAACAAGTTAAATTAATTTATTGAAAGAAAACATTTATTTCTCTGAAGAATTTGTTGCAAACATTTATTATTAGCAAAGAGCTTCATGTGTCCTAACATAGTGACAGATAATCACTTATAACATTTAGGGCTTTGATGCAGTTAAAAACTGTGCGAAGTCCTCAAATGAATCTATTGTACTTCATAGACTGAACAAGAACATCACACACTTGTGTGCATCCCATTTTATGACTTACTGTTTTGTGAACAGCACTGTCTAAATACAAATATTAAAAATTCTGAGTAGGAGAAATTTCAAACCACAAAAGCGATATATACATTATATTAAATACCTCAGTAAGATCTTAGGAAGCTATAGGTAAGTGCTCACTCTATAATTTGCATGTATTAATTCATTTCTTCTTTTATGCATATGTGTATAAGCAAACCTAAGTATGATAACATTTTCTTTGTGTTCAACTTGAGAACAGCAGTAAATAGCTATGAATAAATATTTTCCAATTTTACTCAGAGTGCTGCTGAATTATATTTTATTCATTGTATCAATATAATATTAGTTTTAATGAATCTTATAAAGATGATATGAACAGTGTGATCTGTAAATATAAGGCAAGCATGGTGTTCAGGTAAGTACCAACGGACTAATTCCAGGTCATGTCATTCACTGTGTTCAGAGGAAGCATTTAACAATATTAAAGGCTAAAAATGGGACTTTGATTGTGATTTCAGTTCCAGATACTGAAATAGCAGTTAGAATAAAGTATACTTAAATATGATAAATGTTAACATATAAAAATATACATTTTATATGTTCTCTTAGGCATAGAGTCACAGTATTTCTTCAAAGATTCCATCAAGATGGACCAACAAGTTGCCTTTAAAATTCTTGGTATAATTATTAGACATTATAAATGATTTTGTACATTTCTCCAGTATTGTTTGCTTTGAGATATACTTACATTTCAAATAGTGATTGTTCATTATATAAAGACCAAATGAATCCTTTGCTAACAATAACTATTGGCAACAAAATCTTCAGAGAAATAAATGAGTTTCCTTTCAATAAATTAATTTGAATTGTTTTTAGAAGTTGTGAAAATTTTTACATTAAGAATAAATTAGATTCAAATCTTACAGTTTCACGCACATTATCATTTGCATTACTGACTTTTACCTTGACAGTCAAATTATGGAATTAATTAGGTACTGCCATCATCTCAGAATCTTTCCATCATTTTTATAAAAATATATAATCAGCATATGATTCCACTTCACAGCTCTGATTGGGTAAATATGCAAAATCCTAGTTTGTAATGATATCTTTTAGTATAACTTTACAAAGAGTTATCCTAGCCTCTAAAAGTCTACTGCTAAAGAATTTTCGTGTCTTACATAACTTGGAACAGGTAAGGAAAACAGTTTAAGAAAATTAACACATAAAAATATATTCCACAATACATTGAAGCTGTACATTAGGGAATCATTAGTAAGAACTAAGTAAGTTTTTCCCATCCTAGAAGATCAGCCTATTAATTTTGAACTTTGTACATATGCTGCAGGTTATCTGCAGTAGATTTAATATAGTGTAACGCTGCATTTTATGTGTTCTCTTAGGCCTCTTTGCTTTGGTGTTCATTCACTATGCAGGGCTATTAATGCTATCTTTCTGTTGTTCAGTTTCAATCCCTGAAAGAATTTTGATTGATGCAACATCAAGGAGAAAGCAGCATGTATAATAGCAATTTTGTCATTCCTATAACTTTCAAGTATAGAAAATTATAGAAGTTCTCACTCATTTTTTACTCTAAGGATTTTTCTGCGTGCTTGTGCTTGACTGTTAAGCACAACCTGCACATGAGCACTTAGTTCATCCTTGAGGAAACACACTGAGTTTGAAGTTATTTAATACTACCATATAAATTTCTATTTGAAGGTATTTCTAGTTCCATCCTGAGGTATATAAAATAATAGGGCAGAGCTAGCACATGATTTAATGCTTTCCTCCAAGAAAGAGCTTTACTTCTAGCAGAAAGGCTAGACTTAGAAAGAAAGAAAGAAAAAGAATTTGCTAAAACATTTTTGCTCATTATGAGCTCTCAAAATGAAAAGAGTGTTTTTTTCTCCATACAGCAAAGTCTGAATAAACAACACATACAGTAAGTTTTACACTTCTAGCCCCTCACATGTTTTATTCTTGCAAAGTATTTTTTTTTACGATAAAGCCTATTCTTCCCCTTAGACATTTTAAGCCTACCAAGCTGATAGTTCTTTCTGATACAACAACCTACTTGCCTGTTTCTTAATTTACAAGAACAATTTAGAAGAAGTTATTTTATATTGTACAGATTTCTTGAAGTTTGCCTTGTTGATTTCACTAATAAGCCTGAGCACCGGACAGTTTCATTCTTTTTACTACAAAGGAGCCATCATTCCAATTTGATAGCACATAAGCTACTCCGTCAATCCATTAAATCAGGTTAGACCACATGGTACCAGAAAAACAAGCAGAGGTTGTATCCTATATTTTCCTTAAGGAAACCATTACAGGTCAAATGTCAGTGGAGTGGCGTCTAAGAACATCTCTGAATTCATTTGAACAGAGGAACTTTGTTGCAAAACAGATCCCTTGGGAAAAAAAAGATAGCATTTAAAGCCTAAAAGTATTCCTTCACAATTGTCTATTGATCACACTGGTATGAGTTGTATTGCATTTAACCATTCCTTCAGATTTCTAAGAATCATTTTTATGAGCAATAATGCTGATGTGTTTTATGTTTCAGTTTAGGAAATTTTAAATTAAAAGTAATTGAGAAAAAACCTTGAATGGTTTCTGAATAGTTCTTTAAACCATTTTCTTAAATATCCTTGTGTTTATAGTCTATTCTCGATGAGAGAAATATTGCATGGTTGCAGTACAAGAAAAAGACATATGCTTCATTCAGCAACTCAATTTTTACAACCTCTCCCCATGGAAAACTTGTACATTACCTAAATTCATTTTTTACAGTATATTATATTCTCAGACTTGCCTGACAATGAGAATTACTATCACTTTACCATATTCCTTCTAGAAAATAATTTTAAACAAAGCAAGTAAACACTGAAACATACTATTCAGGAAAATTATAACCAAATATGCAATTATTTTTCCCTAGGTTTTTGCTTTGTTTCTCATCAAGAAGATTTATGAAACCATTCTAGGAAAACAAAGGCTTCTAAATTATATTGTGTCATATGACTTGCTTTCATTCTTATTAATTGTGGAACAATGTGCAAAAAATGGCATACATGAACATTTGTTATAGATTCTAATGAAAATTTACATATATAAGTATATATAGAAACATAGAATTAGAGCGAGTGGCTGGGCATGGTGGCATGTGCCTGTAATCTCATCACTTGGGAGGCTGAGGCAGTAGGATCACTGCAAGTTTGAGGCCAGCCTGAGCTACAAAGTGAGCTCAGGGCCAGCCTGAACTGCATAGCAAGACCTTGTCAAAAAGACGGAAGAAAAAGAAACTTTTTCTCTAGTGGTAAATTTAGGGTATATGTGAATGCATTAACCATATAAAAAAGAGACCATTTCCTGAACATCTCAAACAGGTAACCAATATTGGGGATTCTCTTACCATAGATAAATTTAATGTGTTCAAAATGTCACACAACGATCATCGCATAAATATCTTATCTGATTTTTTCATCAGTTATGATACTGCATGTTTATTTTCCATATTATTCACATATTTCTATAGTCTGTTGGTGATAGACATTTTAGGTATTCTAATATTTATCTTCTATAGGCATACATTTTATGCATATTTTTAGTGGAAATACGCATTTATAAAACTTAGTCACACAGCTAGGCCTGGATCCTTTATAGTAGCTATTTAGCTGTTTTATAAGTTTACTAAATATTGGCAGTCTTCCTAAGTGATTAGTGGATCTGGCTATGTGGATATTCTTAAATATATGGTTAAATAATATCACTATAACTATTTCTGTACTAGAATATTTACATTGCAATTTGAAGTAGTCATTTTTGTTATCCATTTTGGAATTAGAGATTTCAAACTGTACTATACTTTTCGCTGGTAAAATAAACCATCATCATAAACTGTGGGGTAGAACTAGTGACAGCAGAGGGCCGCTGTCCTACAGAGGACTGTCACAAAAGCAAATGGCTGCAGGGTGTTCGATGCTCAAACATGACTATGCAGCAATCTCAAGAATTCAGCAAACTTTTATGGTAGCAAGGTAGATGTGAAATATTTGTGTTTTGTGGTCTCTGTCATGACTATTCAACTGTGTTTTCAGGCAATTTCCCTAAGTTTCATGTATTACTTTGGTTTACTGTTAATTGTAGGGAGTGGCTGAAGCTAGAAATTAATCACAGCTGGGGGGCCAAGATAGAGCTGTCCTCCACAACGTGGAGACCTTCTCCAGCCATGAAATTAAGCTGTTCCAGCTTGCAAACAGGTTGCTAGGCAGAGAGATTGAAGTTGACTCCTAGAGAGCGAGCTAGACAGAGAGCTCCACCTGACCTCAGCTTTCCTCTCTTATCTTTATTTCTTCACCCTCTGCTTTTACCCGGGAACATCCAAGTCAGTGCTGGTTTGTGGCAAATGATACCAAGAGAGAGTCTGAGTAAGGAAAACAGTGGATGAGGGGCACCTCACCGTGTGCACAGTAGCGGGGAGGGTGAATCAGAGTTGGTGTTCCATCAAGAGTAAAACTTGGGGAAAAAAGTTTCAACAGGACCTCAAAAAAATTCAGCCTACAAGAAGGTGAAAGGATAAAGGTATAGGCATGGGGCAAACAGAGTCTCAAGAACCTCAGATGTATATAGATATATATGGAAATATTTGTTGCATTTTTAGTTCTTGTATTTACTTTTTAAGACTACCACAAAGAATTTTGAAATCAAGTCCAGAGTCATGGGAAAGGAAGGCAGAGCAGCAGCCCCACCAATGGAGTTTGAACCTCTAGCATTGCTCACTCAAATAAGGGAGAAACTATGGGAGAAAACAAAGGAAATTCTTTTGAATTCTACTCGGTTGGCTTGGAGCAGCACAGAGAGCCAGAGGGAGGGGCACAGGCCGGTAGCAGGGACGGCCCTGTGCTCTGGTCTGAGGTGGACTTGGCTGGGACTCAGCCACCTACAAGCCCTTGCACTCTGCCCAGCCATGGCTGCTGGCCCTGGCCACCAACCACAGGCCTCTGCACCTGGGGCCAGGTGGGTGGGACATTACTGTGGTGTGCTCAGGCTCTTGCCACTGCCTGTGTGCATGCTCCTTACACTGAAAATTTTCACAATGCCAGTAACACCTGCTCAGAGTCCTGGCAGCAGCAGAGCATCCAGCAGCCAGAGTGGGAGTTGGCAGCCTGTGTGACCAGTGCCTGGGGTCAACTGGCTGAGACATCCCCATACCCCACTTCTCCCCACCCAGCTGAGCAGCCTGCCACCTGCAGGTTGGCAACATCCATAACACTAGCAATGCGAGCTCCACTAAGAGCCTGAACAATGGCCCAGATCAGAGGCGGGAAAAGCCAGGAAAATATTTTGGCACGTCGCTGCAGGGGCATTGACCACTACTTCCTCTGGGGGGTGCAGCAGGGGCGATGGAGCCCATCCCAGGCTATGAGGTAGGTCAATCAAGCCACCACCAGCAGTGCATCTTTCCCAGGCCTGAGGCGATAGAGCAGAAGCGGCAGCCCCAGAGGCAGGAGCTCCACCAAGAAAAGAAATCAAGGTTATGACTCAGTTTACTTAAAACACTGCTCAGTTCACCCAAGACTCTAGTATTACTCAGCTGGTCATTCCTCCCTTGACAAAAACTGGAAAATCTATAAATAAGGAAAAGACATCCAAGGATGTTGGGTTTTGTGATACCTACTGGGTTCAAAGATGGAACTGATTATTTAAAGAAAGAACATTTCAAAGGGCTTAGCAGAGGTACTGAATTGCTGACCTGGAAGGACAAAAAAGGCTCTTCTGGATACTCCTCACCTTGTGCCTTCCCCCATTGCCTTGGTTACTTTTCTCTCGTTGCTGAGACAAAATACCCAATGCCCAAAATGAAGGAAGGAAAGGTTTATTTAGCTTACAGTTTGTGGAGGTTTCAGTCCATGCTTGGCTGCTTCTGAGGCAGAGTGGCACATGGCAGAGGGCAGACGTTCATGGCGGCGGAACACAGCAGAGCAACAAGCACAAGAAGGGAGGAAAAGCAGGAGGAATGGCAGCCAGCAGCCTCCTTCTCTCCCTTACATACACAAAGTATCTTTCCTAGGGCAGGTATAGCTCTCACACCCATAATCCCAACATTGGATCATGGATCAGTCATAAACTCTAAAAGCCACCAAATAACTGCATGAGAATTTGGGGGGACATGCAGACACAAACCATGACACCCATACACCAATCTATGCTGTCATGAAACATTGCAGCACCCAATAACTTTCACTCAGCCACAGGTGGCAATTGCAGGCTTTACAGACCTTTGTTGAGTCACAGGTTAGAATTTCCACCTCTCAAGAAATAGAGCGCTGGAGGGCACAGAGTTGTCTTCTCTCCATTACAACTGACACTAAAAGAAGCTTTTATGTTTTTTCCTAGAGGTGTTTGGTTTAAAATACTATTTTCTTTTGGTTTTATTATCCCTCTGCATCCTCAAGATAAGTAACATTTTGGATTAGTTGAAATAAATCATATTTCCTAAGATTTACATTAATAGAGGTATTTAAAAAGATTACTTTAAAAAACAAAATTCCCATGAATAAACACTTTCCCCTTGTCTCAAAAAAGTATATTTCAGTGATAATTTTGTTTTTTTAGAGTTATAGTAAAAAAATTCCTTATTTTAAATAATACAGCTAATAAAAACTGTCTTGCCTTACATAAAGTTAATCTAGCTCTTTCTTTCTGGTTTTTTTTTTTTTTTTTTTTTTTTTTTTTTTTTTTTTTTTTTTTTTTTTTTTTTTTGGTACCAGGAATCAAACTCATGACCTCAGGCTCGCTAGGCAAGCACTTAGGCTGCTGAGCTACATCCCATGCCCACTCTGGCCCTTTCTAATGCTCAAAATTCAATTACTAAAACGAAAGGGAGAATTAATTCCCCCCACCTCACTTGCCAGTGTATACTGCTATGATGCAATCAAATAAAGCGATAAAGACTAACTTGAGGTTGAGATATGCTTGTGTTTTGAGAGCTTGTGCAATCTGGCCATATCATGAACTCAGATCTGGAGAAGAAATTGATTCACCTTTTTAAAAAGTGAAGCATAGTCCCATGACAGTGATTCCTTGAAGACTGCTCTACGACCAATAGACAAAGATGAGACTAACCCTGATCTGACCTCAGGCCAGTCAAAGGAATTAACTCAGAATGCCCAGAAGAGAGTAACCAAAATGGGAATCAAAATTGGGTTTTACACAGGTCATCAAATATTAGGATAATTAAACAACAATCCCTTAGTTTGGGGAGAGATTATTGGACAGGAATCCAACTGATGAATAGATGAGTGGCCAACCTTTGTTCATAGTCTGGTGGAAGACACCACCAATAATTCGGTCATAGTCAAAAGATAGTTTTCTGGAAAAAAATACAATAAAGGTTTCTCAAAAAAAGATGCTGTTGGTGTAAAACCAAATTAAGAAACAAAGATTTTTCACATATGTATGACAAATCATTATTGTTAATCTCATGCTGTATTAAATGTATTTATGACCCCAAATGTACATGTCTTCCAAAATGCAAGACAAAGACTGCTTATGGTGATAAGAATTTTCTTTCAGATTCAGTCCTCTGCTTTGAGCAAAAATTTATCATATACATCCCATTAAAGGACAATAAATTAGATAAACATTTCATACATAAGAGATAAGATAATTAGTTAAAAGGGTTATGTTATGTCAAAATGAAAATTTAAGTATGTTACAAAGCATGATCATGATTGTCATGCTACAGTGTTATGTACGGTGTTGATTTGTAATTTTTGTATAAAATATGTAACTGTTGTCTGCTATTCTATAGGGATTTAAATATTAGAATATCTGTGATTGTTAGAAAATAACAGTTCTGTTTTATGTTTTAAGGTGTTTGATATTGAGATGATAGTAATATTAAGCTTACTGTTTCCATTACAATGTAACATCCTTAACATTCTCTTCTGGATGTTCAATTTTTTTGCGGTACTGGGGATCGAACTCAGGGCCCTGCGCTTGCTAGGCAGGCGCTTATTCCACTGAGCTATATCCCCAGCCCCTCTGGATGTTCAATTACTAAGATTTCAAAACTAAAAATTAGACAGATAGATGGACTAAGAGGATAGGCAATATTTTAGTCTTAGCCCTCCAAGATCCTTGAGGACTCAGGACATTAGAGAACCGCTGCTGGGACATGCAATATCTCAGCTGAGTCCCTAATATCCTGATGAAGGAGATTATGGGACCACAGAGGCAAGTGATTCAACAATATATAGAGTGCCTAAGGAGTCATGAGGAGAGAAAAAATCTCCCAAATTTTCATGGAAAGCAACTTGGTCAAGCAATGGCCATGGCTCATTTAGATGGGTGACACTGACAGAAAAACTAAGAAGTGCTGTACTTCGTTCCAACATAAATCCTGAGGAGACTTTACTGACCTTGATAGATAGCAACATTGATTAGTACAAATCTTGCCTTAACTTGGTCTTAAACATCCAGCAGAAAAGTATAACTACAAAATGTGCAAAACAATTCCATAATAATTTGTTACCTATAAAAACCTCAAGTCACTAACACCTTCTGACAATTGCCAGCTGTACTGGTAACTGACCACTATTATGGATTAATGAACTCTATAGTGTTAACTTGCTAAACACAGGTACCTAAAATCTTTGGATTGTGAATCTTTAACTTAACTGAGTAGGTGCATTCAGAATGGAAAGTGTTCAATATTGAGAAGGTCGTCTACAAAGTTCTCCAAACACAGCTCCTCCAGCTCAAGCCTTGCAACTACAAACCACAGAAGGGGGAGATATAGGGAGTGGCTGAAGCTGGAAATCAATCACATATGCAGGGTGAAGACAAAGAAACTGGGCCTACAAACAGGTTGCTAGGTACAGAGTTTGAACTTGACATCAAATTCCTGAGTGTATAAATAAATGCTCTGCAGGCCTTGGGCAGTTCTTTTCCTCCTGTGTGGAGAAAGGGATCTTCCTGACCTCAGCTTTCCTCTCTTACCTTTATTTCTTCATCCTTTTGCTTTTTTCTCCCAGCAACATCAAGAGCTGTGCTGGCTCATGGTAAGTGATTTTATGCAACCGTTTTAAAGTATGAAGACCATTCTTAGATCACAAGATAAAATCAAAGCCTTAGCTGGTTAGGATTGGCCCACAGGCAATAGTCTCTTCTGAAACAGTTCTTGGCTAACCAAGACTATTTTACTGTTATTCCATTTTCAAATAGTGTAAAAAATATCTCAGATAACCTTCTACAACACATGGAAGTTTTATTTTGGCACGCAGTCTGGAGGTTTGGTCCGTGGTCACGTGGGCTCATCCCTTTAGGCTTATGATATGGCAGAACACTGTGGCCACAATGTGTGGAGAAAGCCCGTTCACCTCAGGAAAGGTAAGGAAAGAGGAAGAGGAAGAGGACAGCCCTCCGAGAGCCAAGTCCATATAACCTAAAACCTTCCCTTCGGCTGGTATTTTAAAAATTTCCACTATCTTTCAATGCCAGTAAGTCAAGAAATAAGCTTTGGTGACATTCCCTATCCAAAATATAATACACAGTATCACAACTGTACCGTAACTTCATAATTGAAACTGATGAATAATATACAATATTCTCATCATGAGATAAGTACATGGGTAATATACATGTTAGTTAATTCAACTAAACCGTTATACAATGTATACATATTTCTAAGCAACATATTCTATGACACAATGCCTCAAATTTAAAATTGCTAATAACTATTTAAAGAGAAACACAAAGTATGGTTTTGTCATCCTTATTATGAATATATTTTATAAGGAGGAGAAGCAGAACAATTCAAAGATAAGCAATATTGTTAGACAATGAAGCCAAAGTTTGTAGCAGACAAAATTCTGAGACCTCATATATCCTGCAATAAGTGAAGAGTGCTCAGAATGTTCACGTCTAGCAAAGAAACAATTAACAAAATGAGAAGTGATTATTATCCAAAATATATAAGGAACTCAATAAAAATGCAAGATAATAAATAACCTTACTGAAAAATGGGCAGAAGACATAGAACAAATTTCCCAAAAGAAGATACACAAAAGCCCAAGAGGGTTATGAGAGGGGAGCAGCATCCTAATAATCAAAGAAATGAAAGTGAGAAAAATCTGATAGAAACTACTATGAAAACTACAATGAATAAGTGTGTTTGTGAGGCTTTGGAGAAGTGGAACTTTACTTGCTTTATGAAACAGGTCTAAATTGGTACAGCCATTAAAGACAATATTACATAGGATTTTTGGAACATTACAAATTGAACTACTACCACCAGGTGTAACTTTGCACTTGTCTTCCGTTTTAGGGGCATAAATTTAAAAATTAAGATGTATAACCTCAACCTACTCATAGCCAAATAATTTTACATTATAGTCATTTAATTCTTGATGTATTTATATAACTGCTATAGAGAGTAAAAGTCAGTAACAACCAAGTGTCAATTACCAATTTTATAGACATATACACACAAAAATTACATACACAGTATTAATAACATATAATTCCCTTAAAATCCACAAAGGATTACTTACCACCATTACAAATGGTGTCAGTCCCTTAATAAAAACAAACTTCATGATCCACACTGTGAGGCTTTGGGGGACGGGTTATGTGTGTTTTCCTTATTGTTTTGTTTAGTAACAATTTCTTCTTGTAAGAGAATTAATCCAACGTTATTGCAAAACAGCACACATTCTAGATCTTATTCAGATGTCTCTTCATGTTTAACTTTATCTTGAATAGCTAAGTAATCTAGTTTCTAAAAAATATATTTGCATATTTATGCAAATTTATTCACAAAAGGTTTAAATACCTTATATCATATTAACTCTTCCACTTATTCATGTCTAATTTGATATTTCACTGCATTTTAATTTTATTAGCTAGATGAGAAAGTATTTTGTTTTATTGGCGTGTATTTTTGAGAAAAGCAGGTCACAATTCATTCTATTTTCTACTGATTAATTTCTGATTTATCACCAATCTAAATGATAAATCTTGCAATTTATCACCTGTCTGTGTTCTTTCTGTCCGTTTTGTATTTTTTACCTTGGGAATTTATTTTAATCATCTTCAGTCTGTTTTTGACATAAGTATTTAAATTTTGCCTGCCCTTATGTTTGCAGCTCTAATTGAATTCCAGATATTAACTATTCAGTGTTTTCTTATTAGTATACTTCAGAAATTCTGTAACATTCCTTTGATATTAGTGTGGCCTAAACGGTGCTCAATGTAGTGTTTGATTTCTCACTGAAATGATTTGTTTCAGAAAACAGATGTCTCAACCACAAAAAAAATTTAGGCAAAAGACTTGTAAACATTTTCGACTTTGGAATGGTGTCGTATTGAGGGAACAGCAGGGCGGTCAGGGCGGTGCCTGTATGTACCCAGGCGTTCACAGAGAGCGTTGCTGCGCTCACAGAGCCAACGTCATCACTTCATGTCATCTGACTGGCCCACGTGTATCGTTGTTACCTCGCGCCCTTGTTTCCCCTTTCTAGACCCCCACTCAGCATACAGATTACATTTGTCTCCCGCACCTTCACAACCTCTTCCTGACGCCTTGGTTTCTCGGGCCTTCGTTATTGCTTATTATCTTGGTAATTTCGAGGAACAGTGATGAGGTGTTTTGCTGGATACCGCTTTCTTTGAATTTATTCATTTTTTTCTCATAATTAAACAGAGACTCTGAAGTTAGAGGAGGAAGGTTAATGAGACAAACGAGACATTGATTTATTTATTTCATATGTAAATTTGACTGTGTATATCTAAAGTGTATAACATGATTTAATCAGATCCAGGCAGATAGTGAAGTGGTACATTGCACCACTGTTACAGAAGTATAATGTGGCGCGCTGCTAGTGCCCTGGTAGTTCATATCTCTGATGTAGATATCTTCATTTCCTCCCTCATTCCATAATTCTTTCTTCCTGCTATCTCTTTGAATTTAACTTTTTTCATATTATATGAACGTGTCCATGAAATACTTCACTTATGTTTGGCGTATTTCACTTAGCAAAATGTCTCTCAAATTCAGTCCCATGCGTACTGTGGTAAATGACAAGATATTCTATTTTTATCAGGCTGTATCTCTTTGTATGCTCATTGGCTCATCAAGGACATAAAGGCTTTTTCCGTGTCTTGTACACTGTGACTAATGTGTCAGCGAACGTGCTTTGATAGCAAAGCATAGTGTAGTTGTTGTACCTTCTTGCTCCCATTTAGCTTTTCCTTCAGGTTTATGGCTTGATAATTTTGAAATATGGATTTTTAATTAAATGCACCCCTCATGGTGGAAACTGTGTAAGGTTCTCTAATGGTTAGACTCAAGTTATTCATTTTAGAAGTATCACAGAAGTTGTTTTCTGCTTTTCCATTCTATATTGTTTTACTGGTACAGTTTTTTCATTTGTGAACTTGCTGAAGTTACTCATGTTGTTTATTTGATTAATGTGTATCTGGCTAATATTTTCCACTTTAAATTACCTCCATGCATTTTATAAGTTAATAAACATTTTGAGAAATGTTTCTTTGAATATTTGTCCATGGCATATACTTTATATACTTTTATGCAATAAATTATAGTTTATTACAACAATTATTTCTTTTGGTGCACAAGCTATCCCTGATTTAAGCAATGAAAACATATTCAAATTGGCCAATATGTCCTTTGGCATGTGCCTAATTATCTTAACAGCTCATTTAGCTCTGCTGAAGATGTGAAGGTTCACTGTGGATTTTCCCCGTCCAGACCAAAGTTAGTCATTCCTCCCAAGAGCTGTGATTGTATTCCATGGAACACTATATTTTGAAGATTGGCGATGTGCCCTAGCTTGCTCACTGCGATGGGGAATTCCGCTGCTCCTGGGCCATGTCCATGCACAGAGCTAGCGAACGCTTTGCTCCGCAGCCCTTCCCACACATAGGTTTGTAACTTCCTGCTGAGAAAGTGAGAGTCTGAATTCTTTTTTTATTATTATATATTTACTAAGTTCAAAGAAATAACTGGGTTAATTAATAAGCTCGGTTAACTAATCATATGGGTTGAACATTTCTCAGTTTTGAGTAATTTTACAGTTTACAGATATTTAAAGACATTAAATGTTCACTAGGCAATGTGCTGAGATGAGTGGGTAGGGAAAACACATATGAATGAAAATATCTTCAATGTACATTATTTAAAAGCTAGTGTAAGAATTTGAAAGAGTAAATAAAACCCTAAAGGTACAACTGCATTATTCTTAAGGCATTTGCTGTCCCATCACTCCCTCCACTACCTGTAACTCACACACCCTCATCTCTGCTATTGCCGTCACCCGCACTGGGCTGTCTTCTCTCTATTATGACGTGTGCTGTATTCGGTGGCACTATGCACTTTTTCAGTGCTCTGTAACCATGTTTGAGGTGCTAAGTGATCTCTTTCTAGATTTTGTTCACAATCATTAAGCTTCAGCATAGTTAATGGGTGGCTCCTCTTCATGAATGCCATCCTGGATCTGCTTAGCTGTTGCTAGCATGGCCACACTGCCTGGGGCGCTCTCCTCCCTGCCTGTGTTTCACGTACTCCCAGCAGTCCACCTCCTCGTGTCTTGGTTCTCTTTAAAATGTGTGAGTTTGTAAGCTGTGTCAGGAAACCCAGGTATTTCCATGACTGGAAATACCATAGTCCTGCAGTACGCTCCAGGACAGCAATTAAACTGATGTTAGACATTTATAGTTTCTATACACGGCATGTCAGCAAAAGAAACTAGCTAACATTTTGCTATTAATTGATTTTATTTATTCTCCAGTCCATTTGCTCTACCTAGGACTTCCAATACTATAGAAGATAAAAACAAGGAGAGAAGGCATTTTCATCTTATTCCTGATCTCAGAGACAAAGTTTTCAACTTTTCACTATGGATATAACGTTGGTTATGAGCTGTCTTAAATGAACTTGGTAATATGGAGAGTTCATTCCACATATACCTAATTTACTGTTCAGAGTTTTTAATCATGATAAGATGTTAAATTTTGTCACATGCTTTTTCTGCATCTATTGAAATAATTGCATGGCTTTTATCTTTCATTGTGCTATAATACATCAACTTTATTGAGTTGTATATTTTTACCATCTTTGTGTCCCAGGAATAAATCTCGATAAATAATGGTGAATGATCTTGTTAATGTGCTGTTGAATTTTGTTTGCTAATATTTTGTATAGGATTTTTGGATTTATATCCATTAAGGATATTGGACTAAGATTTTGTTTTATGTAGCTTCCTCTACTAAGTTTGATATCAAAGTAATGCTACCCTTATAAAAGGCAGTTAGTAGCAGTCACTCTTTTATTTTCTGGAAGAGTTTGAAAGGGTTTTATATCAGATGTTCATTAACTGGTAGAGTTCATCAGTGAAGCTATCCAGGCCTGGTCTTCATTAGGTGAAAGGTTTTTTTTTTTTAAATATTGATTTAATTCTATTACTTTAAAAGTTTTTTGGAATTTTCCATTTTTTTTTTCAGTAAAAACATTCTGTATTTCAGAGCAGAGGCATTAGGCATTCATGTCAGTTTATTTACAAACATACATAGCATGACATGTTTGATCTGTTTCCAAAGAGATTACACCTCCTGAGAAATTCTTCCCAGATGAATTAAAACATCCTTATTTCTTAAGCAGTTGATGTCTCACTCTAAAGAAAGGTGCTACAAAACCAGATCCAAAGAAAATGGAATGCTTCATGAATTTGCAAGTCACCCTTGTGCAGGGACCATGCTGATCTTCTCTGTGTCACTCAAATTTTAGTGTATGAGCTGCTGAAGCAAGCATGAATTTTTCCTTTATTTATGATTAATAGTTAAAGAGTTATGTATTTCTACAAATGTACCTGCTTTAATTGAATATATATAGAGAGAGACAGACAGACAGACAGAGACAGAGAGACAGAGAGAGAGAGAGAGATAAAATACCCTGACCATAAAGACACAGCAAAATATTAGTAGAATTAAATTTAAAAACTCAGTATGGATGCAGGATATAACCTCAACACCTCAAAATCAGTAGGAATTTCTTTTTCTTTGTTTTTTTTTAATATAGTATTTTATTTTATTTTATTTATTATTATTATTTTTTTTTTTGCAGTACTGGGGATCGAACTCAGGACCCTGCGCTTGCTAGGCAGGTGCTTATTCCACTGAGCTATATCCCCAGACCTCTTTGTTCTTTATTTCCTTGAAAAAGAGAAAATACTAACAAAACAATGAAGACAAAAACCAAATCAACACAGAAACAACAAAAACAATACCTGACCTCAAAACAGAATGACTGGAATTAACAAGGGCTGCTACTCTACACACCGTTATCTTCAATGAACTTGCTCAGTCCACGAGATACAAGAATGCAAGACAAATCAAACAATCAAAGACAATGACAAGTAATAAAAAAATGGAAATGGTACAGAGTTTCTCCATACAAGGTGGTAGGAATTCAACAATGGTTCTTATATTGTGTATTGTTGTCTTTAAATCAGTCTTTTACCAGATACAAACATGGAAAATTGGTCAAAAAAATATAAAATTTTAAGCATTCATTGTTCCTTTCAATAAGCCACAGATATTAGCAATGCACCTACCCCAGATATCCTTGTATATACATATAAATTTCCTTTTCACTTTAAAGAGAACAGGAAAAAGTAAAACAAGAAAAACAGATACGTAAAAAAGCATAAAAAGCAATAAAAATAATACAGAATTTCAAAACAATGTTATAGAATATTAAGAATGTGTTTATATTACATAATGTTATCTTCACAGAAGTTGCTCAGATAACCAGGTATAGGTGTGTGATACTGATCAAAGCCTCGAGTTTATCTTTCTTTATAGCGAGTAATGCTGCATGTATAAAAATACCACATCTTTTTTATCCATTCCTTAGCTGATGGGCATTTGATTGTTTCCAAGATTTAGCTGTGACACATTGTGCTGCTATAACCATGGGTGCACATGTATCACTGTGATGCAATTAGATACCAGACTCATAAGTGAAATAAATCAGATTCACGTGTTTAAACATCATATTGCCTCCCTACTACAAGAATCTGAAAGAGTAAATAAAATCTGAAAGGTACAATAGATATTGTGAAAGTGAAAGAAACTGCTCCAATAGGAAGGAGCAACTGGGATGAAAGAGGAGAAAGGAAACAGAAACAAAGAAGACTTAGAAATGTACACACACACACACACACACACACACACACACACAAGATAGCTAAGATAACTGTACTGCTAATTTCTATTGATTTATTGAAAGGAACAGTTTATGTGTACTTGTTTGATCAGTGTGCTTTGGTTTTTTGGGACGGGGTCTCGCTATGTACTCCAAGCTGACCCAAACTCACTATATAGCCCATACTGGCCTTGAACTTGCAGCAGTCCTCCTGCATTAGCTTCCTGAGTGCTGGGGTTACAGGCATGTACCATCACACCTGTCTTGTGTCACCATGCCTGGGCTAACATTTCTATATATAACAATGAATGTTTAGATAAGAAATAAAATAATCCCGTTTCTAATACGTATAAATACTTACTAAGAAGTACAACAACATAGGTGAACATATCTTTAAAACATTCGTGAAATAAATTGAAAAAAGACAAATATGTGATATCTCTGTTTATAAATTAGATGAATTAACATTGTAAAAGTGAACATACTGTCTAAAATGATACATTAATGTAATGGACTCTGCTTAAAGTACAATGGAATTCTTACAACAATCCTTACTGAAATTTGCATGAAACCATAGGAAACACCAAATAAACAAAGCAATTATAAACAAAAAGAATAAAGATAAAAACATCACATTTTCTGATGTCAAAATTTACTGTAAATCTGTAGTATTCAAAAAATATGATACTGCCATAGAAATAGACACATAGAACAGGAAAATAGAATTTAAAAACATAAAAAATGGAGACATTTATGGTCAACTGATCTTTGACAAAGGGCCACAGTCACACAAAGAAGAAAGAGCAGTCTTTTCAATAGGTAGTATTAAGAAAACCGAATATTTACATATATGGGAATGAGATCGGATGCTTATCTGCCCTAAATTTACAAATCTAAAGTGTATTCAAGACTGAAATGTAAGGGCTGAAATGATAATATACTAAAAGAAAACACAGGAGAAAGATACACAGCATAGTTATAAGCAATGAGTTTTGTTGGATACGATTCCAAAAGCACGGGCGACACAGGCAAAAATGAGCCAATGGGACTACACGAAAACTGGTACCTTCTGTAAATGTGAAGTATTCAATAGAATGAAGAGATGGGAGAAAATGGAATGGGGAAAACCCCATACCACTCATACACAGTTGTTTCTCAGTTCCACAAGCAATTGTCCCCAGACCTACACAGTTACCATAATTAGTGGAAGCTAACGTCCTGCACATACAGGTGCATAATACTTGCACATAGCAGGAACACATCCTGATGTAGACTTTAAATTATGTTTAGATTACATATACAACTAACACAATATAAGTATTATTTAAACGCTTTTTAGATATTCAGAGACTAGTGACAATAAAAATCTGTACCTTTTCAGTACTCACACATTTTTCCACTGTTTTTGATCAGTGGTTGGTTAAATTCATGAATGTAGAATCCATGGATGTGGAGGAACACCTATATCTGATAAAGGATTAATACTCACATATAAAAGGAACTCATACAACTAAGCAGCGAGAAAAGATCCCTTTTAAAGAATGGACAGATAATCCAAAACAATGTTTCTCAACATACATACCTTGGTATAAAATGTTCATCATAATTTGTCATGGGAGAAAATTCAAATAATAATAGCAATGAGATATAATTTTAAACCTCTAACAATGACTAACTTTCAGGAGACCATTAAAAGGAGCTGGTGAGGCAACTCAAGGGTGCAGTGCTTGCCTAGTATATGTGAGGTCCTGAAATCAACCCCTGGCACCACACACACACATGCACACACACACACACGCACACAAAGGCCAAAAAAAGACATAATTGTTGATCAAAGCCTAGAATGTTTCAGATAAACAAGACAAATAAGTACGAGGGTAACTGTAGTTAATAATAATATATAATAAATATATGGTCAAATTATAAATGGGATATATTGAAATAGAACTCATTGAAAAAGGTGTAGTATGTTAGCTAACCATGTTGAGAAGTGGGAGAAATATGGTGACATTTGTCAAAGAGTGCAAACTTTCATTTACAGGATGAATATGCTCAGGGGATCTAACCAACATCATGGTGCCTATAGTTAATTTTGTAGTATATGTTTGAGTTTTATTTTTGGTGCTGGAGATTGAGTCCAGGCAACACACATGGGAAGCAACTTGCTCCTCAAATGAACACTTAGAGTTGATTTCACTGAGAGTGGGTTTTAAATTCTTGCCACACCAAAAATAACGCAGTAAGATGTCATATGATGTATATGCTAATTACTTTGTTTCAACCATTTCATAAGATATCATTATCATAACATTTTCTCTACTCTAAATGTATATACTACTGTCAATTTTGTCTCAAAACAGCTGAATTAAAGGAGACCTCTGCTTTAGGTGTGGTCGTGTAGCTTCTGAGAGCCCAGCTCTCATTCAGATAGGAGCTGCATACACCAGAGTCACTGGACGTGTTAGGAGAGTGAACAGAGAGCAGAGTGAATGCACATTAAAGAAGCAAATAGAATTAGTATAATATTCTTCTGTACATGTTTGATCCGATGGCATTAACTCAGATTACACCCTGCAGGTGACTCAAACTCAAATGAATAAAACTACTGTGGGATTAAAGAATCCAAACATGACATCCACATCTACTATAAACAGAGAGGTTAAATCTTAGAAGGATGAAATACAAAAGAAAAAGTCTCAAATTGTTTATATGCTCTTCCTGAGTCTATGGATGAAACAGGAACTACACAAGCTCCAGGAAGTTACAGTCAACATACTAAAATGATGATCAGATTATCCCTTGAAAAATTAGAAAAACAACTTCAATTTTGTCAATAAGAAGCAAATGTGACAGACATGGTTTACATTTTGAGCATCCACACGTCAGCGAGACTAAATTATAGGTTCTCAGAGTAAGAGGTTAGACACTCTTGAACCCTCCCCTACCTCTGACGTGATGCTATTCAGTCACATTCCTTCCTCCCACAGTAGCCACAAGCTTGTGACAATTATTGAAAACCACCTAAAGTATAAGTTATTCTTGCAGTCAGTTGAATAATGACTCTGTGTTTTTGTATCTTTTTTTTCTTTCAAATCAAGGCTTTTCATAGATTTGAAAATTTTCAACCAATTCTTTCCTCCCATAAAAGTTTTAAGATGTATGATACTGCTACAGGAAGAAATTACTTGTGGAAGTCTTTAGGACTGATCCACACTGATCCATTTTTTCCCTCTCCACTATAAAATAAAATAGAATTATATTTTACCTAAGAGCCAATGAGATATGAGCAGACATGATGTATAAAATCTCTGGTGTCCAGTTTGTGGAGTTAGTGTATACTCTTTCTGTCTCCCCTTCTATTTCCATGGCACTTTCTATGATTCCTTAAAAGGAGAAAACGCTGGACCACAGAAATTTATAAAAAAATAGCTCAGAGTAAGGAACACTGTATCTTCAGATAGGTACATAAAAGAAAAAAATATTTCTACAAACTACGATTGTAGAAAAATGAAGATTAGTAAATAAAAGAACTAAGAAAGAACACATAAAGTGCTGAGTTCAGTGGGTGCCGATTGGGTACACTTAACAGGACAAGTTCTTCAGATGTTCCACCATGTGTTTGAAACAAGAAGTATTGCACTGATCTTCACGAAGACGTCTATACATGTTTATATGTACAGGTCACTTTAAAAATTGGCTTTTATATCTCTCAGTCAAACCAAGTTAACAACTGACCCATTGAATCAGTCATCATTCCCATCACTGGGATGAAACATGATGCACATTGAGGTTAGAAGTCCAGAGGTTTACTTTGGCTTACAGCTTCAGCGAGCTCCCTTTAGTTTGACCAGCACTAATATAAATCCATCATGGTGGAGGGCATGGTGGAGCATACATTTTTAGCTAATTATGGCTGCACAGATCAAGCAGAATGGACCAGGGACCATACATAGTACCCAAAGCCAGGCTTCCATGACCCCCCAGCTACACCTAGGACTGTGCTTTACCAGTCTATCAGGTATTTCTTAATCCAAGAAAGATGATATATCTATTTTACTGTCAGATCCACATACAAAGCAAAACATGAATGCTAAAAACATCATTTTTGTGATGTTAGTTTATTATTTCCATACATGAAAACTAGATTGAAATAGCACATGGAGTTGTACACATAAGAAAAATTCTGTATTTGGTACTTATTGAGGCAGTCAAAGTCCCAGGCAACTTTTTTATTCAGTTGTCATCCTAAACAGAATAAAATGAAAAATCAAGATTTAGCTTAAATAATTGTTTCACCAAGTATTTGGACTGTAAAATATTTACAATACTACCTCTTTTCCTGGAAAACTTAGGTTTGGGTAGCATGGAAAATGTATCCAATGTTTCATTCATGCATTCTTCTCTGTGATGGAGAAGCAGCTGACCCTTCAACTTCAGAAGGAAGTGAGTCACTGACTCTAAATAATTCAAACTCCTTGTGTAAAACAGATCATCAACGTGCTTATACTAGAGCGGGAGCAAATCTAACCGCCAGAGAGCTCTGAAATGCAAGTTGAAGCAGACCTGCTTCATTGGACATGGAACTAAGGAAACGTGAAAATGTAAGGATATGAAGAAATAAATACAGCTATGACAAATATGCTGAAAAGTGCACTAAGTATTTCAATTATTCGTCTTCGATTTTGAGTTTACTTGTGGAAGTGGAGAGATGTTGAAAGCAGCGTTCCCAAACATGTGGGCACTTCATTCTCCTCTCACCTGTCTGACTGCTCACCCACATAACGGGCTGTGACAGAGACGTTATTTTTCTAGACACATTTAACTTGGCTGGACATTCAAACAGCATAATGTTCTATTTCCGTACGGGCCGCCAAGTGAGAGCCTTGCATACCAGAGCCCTGCAAGAGGGTAAGTCTTAAGCTGTATTAAATGCATTTGCTCTCTTGCTGCTCTCTCAGGTTTAGTTATGCAAATACTATTGAATGGAACTGCACCCATGCACTCACTGGCTATCCCTGTCCATTAATATTGCGTCTGAGAGTTGTTCTAAAGATTCCACTCAAAACGTTTGGATAATTGTAATGACATGTAAAAAGAAAAGTTATCAAATATAGCAAATGCTGAACATTGAAAAACTGCTGGTTGCCAGGGATATAGCTCAAGTGCCTGCCTGGCAAGCCCAAGGTCCTAAGTCTGATTCCTGGTACAAAAAAAAAAAAAAAAAAAAAGACATAAAAAAAATTGAAAAACTGCTAGAAAACTGCTAGGTGAATGACTATTTTCTACCTAAGTATTTTTGAAACCCATAACTATACTACTGTTTTTTGGGCATTACATGGTACTCAGAAATATCTGACTTGATCTCACTTTAAGCACTTAATAAAAACTTATTTATCAAAAATATACTTCAGGTAATATATTAAGACACCAGATTTCAAAAAAATTAGGACTCCTCTGAAAAATGTGGTCTTTCTTGGCCTAATCCCAGCACTCTGGAGGTTGAGCCAGGAGGATTGACACAAACTCAAGTCCTGCCTGAACAATGTGGTGAGAGCCTGTCTTGATAAAAACTAAAGCACACACAAAAAACAAAAGCTAGGATCTTTAATCATTCATTAAAAATGTATTGCACTCATTCCATAATCAAAAATGGTTCATATCTGGGGATACAGCTCAGTGGCACAGTGCGTACCTGGCCAGCACAAGATCATGAGTTTGATTCCCGGTGCAAAAAACATATTCATTAGAGCTTGAAAGAGACATAAATGTTATAAGTAAACCATAGTACAATTGTATTTAAATATATTGCATAAATAAAACACAAGTTATGAGAACACAAAGGAATATCAATGTAAAACTTGACTTCCTATATGTTTAAAAGAAACATATTTAAGTTAAATACAACATATTATGCAGACACGATATTTATATGATTTTGACTGATGAAGAAGAAAATCAAAAGATAGTAAAATAACACCATTTAAAAATAAAAGAAAGGACTGCTTTGAAGAAATGGTTTATTCTGATTAAAACACAGGGTGATTCAAGGTATGTAAAATATGAAATCATATGTTCAATATATATCACAACAGTGATTATCCCAGAATACTTGAATATTCAAAAAATAAATATACATTATAAACTTGATTAGCTAAACAAAAATGCCCTTTTGATGTTTTTCTATAATATACAGTATGTTTTAGAAAATCATCTCCGCAAAATTTTTGAAGATTGAACTAGAGAGATAAAAATAAATAGGCTCTGCTTTAATCTGTTCTTTTCACATCTGTTTTTTGTAGAATGATTACTTTAAGGTGTTTGAAGAATGCTAATTCCTCGATATATCAGCAAGTGTTTTGCTATAAAATGTATCTGCACTAAATGCAACTAAGTAAAAGAAAGTCATGCAACAAATTTTGTTGTTCTCAGTCATTTCAAAGTCCTGCTCTATAGTATTATAGTAAAGTTAAAAGAAGCCTTTATTGAGCACGTAGAATAAATTACAGTAGAGTTTAAAAAGTCTTCACATGAGGATGTGGAATAAAGTGTGTTCATTTTTTAGGGAGGAGATTATTACATGCAAATTTTCTAAAATACTTACATGTCTAAATACCTATGTCAGAGGAACAGTTCCAGAGAAGCACAATTGAGGAAAACTTCTCAATACTGATTTGCAATACCTTTGCATCTGTATTAACTTTCTACAAATGCTTGAAGCTAAGAGGTCAATCTTGAAAAGAGGTGAAATGGAAATTGAGCGCTCTTTCATGTTTCTACCATCTTTCCCCCTGTTTGGTGGCGTCATAAGAAGCTATTTGAATACCTTAATATCTTAGAAAGGATGTCTAGCCTTATGTTTAGATTTTCAAAAACTTCTCAGAGTTCAGTGAATTGCAAATTATTTAGGGTGTGTACTGATAAATATGCAAACCAGAAGAACGCGTACTTTTATAATGTAATACTATGTAAAGTGTGGCAAGATAGAAGACTGCTTATGTTTCTCACCACCAAACGAGTGGCTAACATGGCCATTCCTTATGAAGGACACTGAATATGGCAAACAACACAGTGAACAACGGAGCAAAATAAAAAGACAAACAAAAACAGAGAAAGACAACACATGGAAGAAATCAGGTATTGTGTCAAACCCATGCTAACCAGGTAACTAGAATTTGCAGAACCCAACTGGGGCAGGGCAGTGGAGACCTTATCTGTAGGACTCCATGGGGAGGCAGCGGGATGCCAAGGTTACTTTTCTGGCCCATGATCTGACGTCCCAAATGTGCTACACTTCTCTCCCATTTGCGTCACTGCACATAGAATCCTACAGTGGAGAAACCTGACCTTTCAGGGAAAACTCAGGAGAGCATCACCTTTCAGAATACCACCAATAAATATGTTTTTATTCTTATCTACTGTAATTTGAACTGTCACAATAAACATTTCTTCAGTTACATGGGATGAACTAAATAATCCTTATATACAAAAATATTTTGTGGATGTTCCTGAGTACATGAAGAATTGCACATAAATTCAGCATGCATTGAACCGTGTTTAACTTATGCAGTGGAAGTCTTTCTGTTGTGTATCTGAATTTGTGACTGAGTGCTTTTCTTCACACATTCTGAAGAGAGTTTCAGGTTCCACTCATTTGAGCCACATTTTAAGGGTGAAAAAAGAGATCTCCAGAATGTTGCTGTGAAGGGCAAAACTATGTTCATCATCACCTTTCCCGCCTGGCTTTTCACTCTAAGGTATTTTACCTAAATGCTCAATCTGAAATAGCAGAATGATCTGCAAATGAGAATCATTTTGCAAAGCCAGGCAAAAGGTGTGCAGAGATGTTCCTCAAAGATGCACAAAGCATAATACGAGCTAATGCGACATCAATGTCAGTGACAGGCAGAAGCAGCAGGAGACAGGGATGGAGAGCAGCACCCAGCAGCAGCCCACCTCGGAGGAATATGACATGCTGTGTGTGCGCAGAAGCAGCCTTGTTGGAGGCAGAGAAGCTCTACTGGCAGAGTGCAAAATAATAATTTGTCAATTAGCTTACAAACATGTCAGAACAGAAGGGGCAGCTGGTCTTTGTGTATTTTATGACAGTTGTACATATGAAGCTTAATAAAAGAACCACCAGTATCAATGACAAATACATATTTATAATATAAATGAAACTGCATATTCACATAAAGATGCATTAAATCTCCAGCCTCTATGTTTCCTTAGATTTTTAATCTACCACACTCTGACGTTACAGGATAGACATAAAATGCTGCTATAGGATGTGCTTGTAATATGGTGTGGCACTAGATGAATAATTTGTGTAAGTTCCAAAATCCATGACTGTTGACCTAATCAACATAAATGTTCAATTAACATTAAATAAATGAATGAATATTGAATCACACATTTTGAGGAGCATGCAATTCTTTAAACCCAGAGATGAAAAGGAAATAAAGAACACATGAATTTTTACAGCATGAATCTCTTCTCTTCCAACCATCTCAATATTATTTTTACACATAAAATTAAGTTGTGATTGTAGAAGACATTTGGACTATAATGATGAGTTAGTCTCCTCTGCTCTACCAGGAAACTAAAACTACTTTTGGTGTTGCTATTGCTTATGAAAGTAATAAAGTGTTTTTGAAGCATTTTGTATTTAGTGTCAAAGATAATAGTGGTGATAAGGAGGAGAAAAAGGGAAAAAGCAGGTAAAATACAAGGAATACAAGAAATGCTGTGTTTCATAGACATCATTACTGTGACCTTTGTGAGGGAAAACATGTGTTGAAGCAACTGTACTATGATGTCTGAGATTCCAGAAAGGAGATACGTAGATGCCAACTGGTTTTCGACAATTGCAAAATACTCTAAGCAGAGGGCCACGGTCTTGCATTTAGGACAGTTTACAACGGTGTCATTGAAGAGCAGAGAGACAATGAGAACTTCCTGTGTTCTTCTAAGATTAGGAAGAAGATACTGGAGAAAAAACGAGCAAATAGCAGTGGACCAGCCCAGGTGCACTGCTGTTTTTCAATTCACGCCAAATTCCAAAGCCACGTAATTTAGGGACTTAAAGAAAAGCTCCATAAATATTATAATCAATAAACTAAAGTTTTTAGCAATTCCACTGGGCTAAAGAAAACTGATTGTATATTAGAACTTATAAGAAAGAGCATACACTTTATATATATGCAATCTGTATTTTAATTATACCTCAACAACCAGGAAAAAACTGGCAAATTCAAGAAAAGTGTTGTTAGAACTTTAGGAAAAGTCACGTCAGTTTTACCTGGGTTCCCAATTAAGTTAACAAGATTGTTTTCTAGTGTGTCTATCTGTCAATAAATATGAATTCTCAAGAGTAGAAGATTTTGAAATATCATATGAAGCATTTAGAATTCAAGAAAAATTTCCTAGGAATGTTAAATGTCATTTCTATGTAAGAGATGCAAAACAAAACAGACAATAGCTATAAACCTTTAAAATCACTACTATTACCATGTTCATGAAAAGAGGGGGTGAGGATGCAAAAGCAGAACATCTCTCTGTGTCCTGCACAGGCTCAGACTCCCCAGGACGATGGGATCATCCTGTGCACCCGGAATGCTCCAGTGAGCATAAGTAACACAAAAGAAAATAGTAAACAAAGTGCAGAAAATGTAGAAAAGAGACAATTTGACCAAAATTCTTTTTTAAAAATCATCATAATCTGTAGCTAAATTTAAGCATCCAATCAACAAATAACAACTGAAGATAAAATGTGAAAAGGTTGGTAGAAAGTCACATTATCAGATAAGCAGAAAATTTCCAAGAACTAAAAAAAACAATCTTTATACAACTGTCTACCTTGTGGGTAATTAGAATGACAAAAGGAAATGATTTTTGGAAGAGATTCACAGAAGCAATATCAAAAGTGGTAAGGTCTGAAAATATTCTAAGACTGACAAAATACAGGAACCTGAAATTCAAGAACATTCTAAATTCTAACAGGATAAAGAATAAAGAAAAGTAAATTCTACAAGAATACAGTTTCTTAACATGAAATTATTAATTATATATCAAGTCAGAAGAATATATTTGAATGCATTTAAGCACTGAAACAAAGTTGCAACATAAATTTATATTTTGCATCAGTGTAGTAGCAATCATAAACTCAGAACACATATTTGTGAAAATGGTGACCTGATTCTGAAGTTTGTATGCAACACAAGAATCTAGAATATCCAAATTAATCACACCCAGCTGGAAGAAAAACAAATTAGACGTCTTATCTTATGAGATATAATGACACAGAGCTACGTACATTGCATGAAAGACTATGGCATGACAGATAAATGGGCCCATGGAACATAAGAATTTTCAGATCCACTCATAACATGATCACTTAGTTTTCAACAAAGGCTCTGACATAATCCAATGGGACAGTGACATTATTTTCCTTAAACACACTGGAGGGTGGGACTGTAACCTAAGGGGTCAGTATGACATCAGGTCACACCTAGGTTTGGAACACAGGACACAGAAACCTTTGCCACAGGATTTCTCAACCCTGAGGCAAAGGAAAACATCAAAGCAGGTGTCTTGAACCTCTTTCAGGATCATGTTCTCCAAGGCATTTCTAAACTGACCCAACAAAAACTTAGTACTTTCTGTGATCAGGATGTGAAAGACTGCACTGACTCAGCCATCTCAAATTGCACGTATCTTTCATCCAGTACCCACAAAATCTTAAGTGTAAATACATTGGATTTAGCTGCTGGAGTGCAGTCAGCAGATCGACCTTGAATTAGAAAGGGAAAGGCTGGAGGAAAGAAAAGTATGCCAAGCCTCTCACCAACCAACCCCAGTGCTAGTGGATCAGCTGAAAATCTGTTTATAAAAGCTAATATTGATATCCTGGCCACATTGTAAGTATATATAGCTTCAGAGGAATCATACTTTCATAAGCAATCTCATTTTATAAAATTTAATTCATTTATATTCTTTAATTTATACATATGCTTTATATGCTATACAAATACTTTTTATATTTTGTATATATCTAAATAAAAAATTAATCTTAAAAATATCATACATAATTCTTGCAGTGATTCTGCTTAAATAAATTTTACCTAAATTTTCTCTTAGATTACAGGAATTAATGTCTGTAATAATGCAAAGTAATATTTTCTGATTATTAAAGCATTATATATTTATTGTAGAAAATTAAATTCAGTATATTTACTGACTTTTGTATGCTTAATTATGTAGTTGAGTAAAAGCACAAGCTGATATTTTAAACGGAGAATGAATTAAGTCATAGTTATTGGTGCCAAAAAGAAGATTTAACTGGTACTGGTGACTTTATGACAAATACCTGCCGCTGGGCATATTAGTTTGCTAATACTGCACAATTACAAATATTACTAGAGACACTGAATATTAATATCAATGATGCAAACTACAATGACTAATTTTCTTTGCAAAGGAAATAGCCCCTCTGATGTAGTTTAGCTTTGTGTTTTCCCAATTGTATGTTTGTGTTTGTCCAGTCTTCCTTATTTATTTTTCTAAACCTATCTAATTTCATTTGTAACAATAATATTTTCTTGATTTCCAGCTTCTGGTACAAACATAAACTTTAAAAATCTAAATATTTCACATTATAAAGACATTTTAATAAATATAATGGTGTTAAAAATAAGCATTAAATATTTACCAAGTTCTAAACAAATACCACTCCTACCCATTAACCATTAACGAGTATATACATCCAACCAAAAGATAGTTCATTTTCTAAATAAATGCTTACAAATCAAAAGTATGGACAGACAAGGGTATAGCTCAAAGACACGATGCCCATCTGGCCAGCACAAGATCCTGAGTTCAATTCCCCGTACCAAAGAAAAAGCGTGTGCAAATTTAATCTGCATAGTACTCAATTGTTTTTTAATTACAAACTTTTTTTGCAATATAATATGCAAAGCACAAAGTTCACTTTAACATCTGTACAACTCTTTTTCAGTGTTTCCGCACAGTTGTGCTACAGTCAACACCATGTAAACTCCCAACAGTTTATCAACCAGGAGAAACCAGCTAACAGTTACTGTGCATTATTTTCTAAGCCCATGTATATGTAGAACTAACTCTTCATCTATTCATTTGTTTTCAAGATTTATATAATTTGAAATATTTAGTATGCTGCTTTTGATGGTAACTGGCTATTTTCCTTTGTAATGTTTTCAAGGCTCATCAATGCTGTAGAGTCTATCAGTATATTATCTACATTTACCTCCAAATAAGATTAAATTTTATGATTATAACACCTATTTTTACATCTATTGATAATTTCACCAGCATTGCAGAAATTTCCAATGTCTTGCTACCATGAACTAATTCTAGGAAAAATGCTGCACAAGACTTTTATCTGACATATGCTTCCAATTCTCTTGAATATTTGCCTACAGGTAACACCTTGTGAAACTTCCAAACTGTTTTACATTCACAACTCCAAAACAATACACATCTGATAAATCTCTCTTGTGTTAATCCATCAAGCTTGGGATTCTTCTTTTTTTCTCTTCTTCAATTTTTAATTGACAATTAAAATTGTATACATTTATACCATAAAACACTACTTTTGTACATGTAAGTGTTGTGGAATGGATACATCAAATCATTTAACATATCCATCACACCACATATGTATCTTTTTTTGTAGCAGGAATACTTTGAAATTATTCTCTGGTACTTTGGATGACAGTCAAAGAAAACTAATTTACAGGTTGATTCTAATCCTCTGTTTTACTGGTGTGAGTTTCTCTATTTTGTGACTCTCTTAGAGATTTATTCATTTCATCTAGCCTTAATCGGTTAGAATGTAATGGATCATGGCAACCAAATATTGTCATTATTATTTGTTTAACATTAGTATTAATATTTTCCCTCTTTCATTTCTGGTTTTTATAATTTGAAGGTTTTGGTCTTCCTAGGTGAATTATTTTAAAATTTGTCATTCATTTATCTTTCGTTGATCTAATGAAATCTTCATCGTCTCCTTTGTAATACCTTTTTATTTAATGTCCTCTTTTCTTTCTACTTCCATTATGTTTAATTTTAATTTCTTCTTGCATTTCTCAGTGCTTGTGGCTTTGTATAAGTTAGGTAAACGTTCTACCCCTAAGCTACATCCTCACTCTTCTTCTTTCTACCTTTTTAAAGTACTATATATTTTCCACATAAAACATTTTAAAGCTGTATCTTACACATTTTTATAGGTGCTTTCATTTTCATCCCATCTTACGCTCTGGTTCATGGTTTATTTTTGTCTCACTGGTTACCTAGAACTGTGTTTATTTTCCACATAGTCACAGTAAATGTACTTATGTTAGTGAAGTTAAGGGTCTTTTGCTCCTTTCTGATTCACCCTCTCCAATTGCACTTCTTAGCCCTGGAGCCCTCAGGACACGGCGCTCACTCTTCCACATCTCTCATTCTGTACTCAAGGTCTGGCTCCTTGGCCTCCTTTGTGCTACCCTGCGAGCTCCCCTTCCTTCCACCCCTCACCCGATCACAGCACACTACTCTTCTACAGGGAATCAGCCTCTTTATTGTCACAAGGCAGCGTGCTTTTTGCACAAATAGAACTTCTATGGGAATTTTTCATAATTATGTTATTTAATTGGCTTTGTTTCTAATTTCTATTTTAGTGGTAACACTTTCTATTTTCTATTTTAAGAACAAAATGGCAGGAAGACCAGACTAATTCCAAGTAGTGTGTAGCATAGCAACTAGAGTGAAGGTTCTGGGGCTGCTTTGCCTGGGTGAAACACCCCCTCAGTTGCATGCTAGCTATGTGATGAGAAATAACTTTTTAATTCTCAGTCTCACTTATTTTTACTACAGAAATGAGAAAAATGATAAGGCAGTTATGAGAATTCATAGATTTAAAGGAATCAGAAATATGCTGGCACAAAACAGACATTAGAAATATCAGTTATAAAGCATTTGTATGCCTTTCTGTGATGGTCAATAAGGTAGAGCCATCATAAAAGTCATAGGAGGGATTTGGTGAAATTAGATCACTGTTAGTAACAGATCCTAGAGACAGTGGACACATTGCACCATGCAGGGCTGTGAGACAAGCACCAGTATCAGCCAAAAGGTCAAAGGGGTAGCAATACAGGGGAAGAGGCACCTGTCTATGGCTTCTACTAGATTCAGCAAGAAAGTTCTGGCAAGACAGTGTAAATAATTTGGAACTGAATATTATGAGTCATCCAGTGAGCTCAAAACTATACCAGTAGACTCTATTTGCTAGGCACCTGGGTCTGGGATGACTAGCTCAAAGGAATGGTGCCTCCTGAAGTGCATAGGTTGAAAAAATATAGAGTGCCTCTGGATTACTTGGTGTGCATATTAAAAGCATGATCCTGGCTGAGCTGTTTGTTTTTACTATGAATTTGCTAGTCTGAAAGACTTAGTCACAAGGCTATGATGTGCATATATTGGATATGTTTTATATGCATACATATATAAATACATGTGTATTATGATATATGATGTGATATAAATTCTAGCATACAGAAAATGTTAAAATATAAATATTATAAAAGCAATGATAACACAATATTTGATTCCTTTGTATAACTAGAAAGCATTGCATTTCAATTAGTCTTACACAGTACTATCCAATTATAAATAATAAAAGCAGATATATTATTTTAAGTTGTCTAATAGTCTCATTAAGAAAGGAAGAAAGAAACTTTCTGGTCTTTTGGCTAAGATCAAGTGAAGAAAGGCAGAAAGGACAAGTAAATATTATTCTAAAATATATTTAATTTGGCCCAATATATATAAAATATTTTTAATATAATCCAGTTAAAAACAACTATTAAGGAGATATTTTACATTCCTTTCCCAATAATCTATTCACATTTCAAGTATTCAAGAGTCAATGTGATCTGTGGCTATTGTACACGATAGTGCACTTGGAAGGATTTATATGATATCTTTTAGAAGTTGACTTTCTTGCAGATCTTCTTGACTTTTTTTTCAGAAAGATTGTCTACCGTGCCCTCCTTCATGCTTTAGAAGATTCTTGGAGGCTGTGATCCCAGGGGAAAAAATAGCTTTCTGCTAGAGCAGGCCAGACATTCTGGAAGGACTCTCACTAATCTACTACTAAGCATGTGCCTATGGTGAAACAGTTATTTGAGGGGCTATTGAAAAACTCATTCCTTGCTTTTTGCCACATAAATTGTGGTAATTTTGATTGAAGATGAACAGATATTTCACATATATTCAAAAAAATTGACTTCCAACAAAAATGCATATACATCCTTTCCGAAAGACTTGGACAAATATTTGATAGAAAGGCTATTAATAATGGCCTTCTATGGTAAATTTAATGTCACATCAGGAAGGCTGTAGAGCCAAGTATTGTAATTAAACAATCTACCTGTTGTGGTGAAAAAGGCAGTTTGCCAATCTGTTCAGTATCTATAATCCCCTGAATTTAAGTAAAGGAGATTAACCTTGATAATAAGGCTAGATAACAAACAATAAGTGAAAGATCTTGAAAATAAAAACTGAGTTTTCTTAGTCCAGAGAATTCATTTTCGAGAATTTACCATCAGTTGTTCCTGACTATCCAGGCTACTGGTCTACCCAGATTTCAAATTAGTCAGACTTGTGAGCACTGATTTCCCAAAATTGCACACACACACACACACACACACACACACACACACACACACAAACAACACACATATTTACGACTATTGGTTCTATTCCTTAGGAAAATTCTAATTCTGATTCAGGCTACTAAATGAAACAACTCTGAAAGATCCATCAAAAGTTTCAATAATCTCTGGCATATTATGATAGGTTTCTCCAATGCAGAGAAAAGTAAAGCATAATATAAAATGCTTTATTGTGGGTGCAGAGAAGACCACAGTGGAGAAGAGGAGAGAGACGTGGTACTTCCGAGGGCCTGTCTTGGATCAAGAGCTAAATAGGCCCAGGCTGGAGGTGGGCATTAAGAGGCAGACCACTTGACATGGCAGACCAGGATTGGGCAGGAGTGTGGAAAAAGGGAACAGGATATTACAAAAAGGGAAGTAGAAAGTCGTAATTTGACTCAGAGGAAGAAGGGTGGTACTTAGCATATGAACTCTACAGGCCAGAGCCATATTGGCTTTGACCTGTAATAATCAGCACCATGTTGGCTTTGACCTCTAGTGGCCAGGGCCATTTTGGCTTGGCACCATACTGGCCCAGCACAACACATGACCACCAGTGCCATATTGGCTGGTTGCCATAATGACTAGGCAGGAATTACAGTGAGGGGAGAAACCAATCATATTAAAACTGTGGAAATCATTAGCATAAATGCTACAAAAGAACGAACTAATGCCAGTACAATAATTTCACAAAAAAATATATGTATGAAAGTCATAATACCATAGAAAGCTAAGCTAGGTAAAAATTTTACTCAGACAGGGCTGGGCCTTTGAGGGAATCAGTGTGGGAAATGAAAACACATCAGAATTGTGGCTAGAGGCACATTCAGAAAAGATTAAAATCACAATAGCCAGATTTACATACATCATTAAGGAAAGCTTCTTCAAGGGAAGCTTGAGTTTTCTCATGTCAACAAAACATTGTCTTGCAAAGGGTGGGCCATCCTCACCCCCACTAAAACTGAGACTAGAAGAACTACTGAAGCTAAAACTAAAGACAGGCTATAGATTATCTACCAAGTTTAATGAAGTCATCCTTATTCCCTTGTTACACTTGGATCAATATTAGCCAAGCACATATAATCTTATTGGTTGACTGTGGTTTTGACCTTTGTTGTATCTACCTTGTGAATTTATTCTATAAAATCTTCTCAGAGCAGTAGGCTCATTAGCAGCCTTTTGAGATGTCTCCTATGTCTCAAGCTATTCCTATTGCCCTTACCGTTGTCCTTGCTATGTCACAGTTCTCTTCTTGTGGCTTCATTGTATCATAGGTTTTTTAAAAAAAGCATATGTAATTCTGTATTGTGGAGTTTTTGCTATATTGCAGGATTCTGGGGCCTACAGGTACAGTAATGGTCTTCTTGGCTGTGCATTCATCTCATCCTCGTCACCTTCATCACCATCTGCACTGCACAGTACATAACGCATGCTCATCATTCATGTTGTAGTGTACTTCACCAGTGAGTACAACGTAGGATGTTACATGTTGCTAAAATTACGTAGAGTGTAGAAAGTGGTTAAGAGTATTTGAAGTGTTTATAAGAGAGTGGGAAACGTTTATAGTAGTGTGGGAAGGGCTTATAAAGCTTTAAAATATATATAAATGATAAAATAAATATAATGTTGCATCTTTGCAGATTTTCACCTATTGTGGGTATCTCTGGAACGTAATTGCTGCAGTAGGTGAGGGAATCACTGTACCTATTCACCCTTATTTTCTCCCCCAACAAATTTTCCTACTCTTAACCTCCATTGTTCCATAAAATTCATTCTTTGCCTTCTGGGAACGTGCACTTGGTATGTCTGACATCTCACAGACTAAGAGTGACATATTTTCCCTCTATATTAGCAAAGAAAACAAAAATCAAACTAATTTCTATGTGCTTTCATTTGTGCAAATTTCTAAAGATCTAAGAAAAACGCTGTAGTTTTTGAAACCCAGATGTTTGTTATCTTTCCTGAAAGGAAGCAGCATAGAATGGGCTTTCAAAGTGATTGTATTCAAATACTTGATCCAGATGGTTTTTATAGTAGTGAATTCAAATTCATTTAAATTCAAATTAAAGTAAATATAAATTGAATTGAGGACTTACAGATTTACTCTGTTTGTAGTGGGCATATTGGTATACTTATGATATTTGTAGTATGAATATGAATTTCCCTGATGAATAATGAAGTTATGTAATACAGAAAAAATATTTTTTATTTCTGTGGAGCTGGAGATCTGTGAATAAACTGTGGTGAAAATTTAGGGTGTTGGATTAAGGGCAAGCCATTCTAAGAAAATTTACAACAAGATAGTAAGAATTCTGGAAAGTTATTTATTAGTATATATTTATGTTTCAAGGAAGAATGTGGTCCAAGGTCTTAGAGATAATGTTAGATCCTAAAATCCCCAAATCAAGAGTTTATCTGCCTTTTGAAGAGATTTATTTGTATCTAACAGATTAGAGTGTATGAGTCAGACCCAGTGGCTCTGGACTGTGATTCAAACTACTAGAAAACTAAGGTAGCAGGCTATCCTAGGCAATTTAGGAAGATCCAGTCTCATAAAAAAGCAAAGAGAGAGAGAGAGAGAGAGAGAGAGAGAGAGAGAGAGAGAGAGAGAGAGAAGAAAGAGAAAGACAGAGAAGAAAGAGAAAGAAAGAGAAAAAGAGAGAGAGAAAGAGAGAGAAAGAGAGAAAGAAAGAAAGAAAGAAAGAAAGAAAGAAAGAAAAGAAAAGAAAAGAAAAGAAAAGAAAAGAAAAGAACAGAAAAGAAAAGAAAAGAAAAGAAAAGAAAAGGCCCACGAGTATAATTTAGTGGTAGTGTTTCTGGGTTCAATCATAAATGCTAAAATAATTTTTAAAAAAAGAGTGAAAATCCCAGATTTCTTTTCATTCTGTCTGCAACAAAAGTTTTGTCTTTCTTTCTAAAAACAGGAGGAGGCCAGTTTTTCCTATATATACACAGATAAAATTCATTTTTCTCCATCTGTCAACTATGAATAGCATTGACCACTCAACTAAGAAATGTGTGCATCTGGTTTTGATTGTGTCATCCCAGAGACAAGTGAGGGACAGTGAGCTTTTAGACATTTATTATTATATAAATAACAGTTATTCAAAAAGTACATGTATACTTTCAATAAAATTCTTAAAACATAAGAAATAACACAATTTGATGCCTCTTTATATAGGTATTAACCAGTATTGAAGTTTCTTCTGAAGTGTTATAGTCATTTTTTGTGATAGGTTCAGGACAATTTTCAACTATAGGGTTTAGTTACAGGAGCATCACTTTAACAATAGAGGAGGAATTCACGTGAAAGAGAATAAAGAAAAAGACGAATAGATGCAAAAGAGTTAGGAGAATAAACTGAAAAGCCTCATGTGAATAAATTACAAAAGGTTCTGTGTTTATTTAAAAATGTCAGAAACAGCCCATCACTCTGTTTGTTTACTAAAAGAATAATGGTTTCAAAGTTTAAAGCCTTTATTTGAAAATTCTATTGTTTGTAGATCAGTGATTTGACATATAGAAAATAATTGATTTTATTTTTTGATTAGATGAGAACCCTAGAAGGATGTCCATGGGTAATATTTCTGCAAATTTTGATATTTCTATGCATTTTATTTGTTATATGGCTTCATTCTTTATACTCAGGAGTTCTTAGGATGGATCAAATAAAGAAAACTAATCACTATCTTAAATTTGTTTTGCCTGTTTTGTGTAGAAAGATTTAAAACATTTTTTAAAGTGTAACTGCTTTTGTTATGTGAAATTCACTGTGCTGTTGCAACTTCATCTTTCTGAAAGGAAAAGGAATAGCCCTGCTGTTATATAGGACAGAGGCTGCAAATAAACTGAAGTGATGGTAATTCCCTACAGAGCGAGTATTTCAATAGTAAACTTTAACAGCATGATTGAAAAAGAGTGAACTAGTCCATTAAATTTCTTTTATTACTGGAAAATCTTTCACTCCAAGAAGTAGTGGCTGCCATTCCCCACACAGTGCTGAAGTTTTATTTCAGTAATTCCCTCCTTCTCACTGGGCAAAATCAAGAGCTCCACTTTGATTACATAGAGTTATTTAAAGTGAAACTCAGCTAGACATTTCACAGTCTAGAATAATGCATCTGATAATCTTTCTCCTGTTGTGAAATACATGATCCTTTTTCTGTAATCTACACTTGAAGATGTCTGTATTTTATTATAATTCTATTTTACAATTTTGTTTTTCATTGTTTTATTTTGAGGTAAGTTCTCACTAAATAGTTTCAGCTGGTCTTGAACTATGTACCAGGATCATCTTAAACTCACAGCAAGTCTCCTGCCTCTACTTCTCAAGCACTGGGATTATAGGCCTGTGTCAACATGCCTCACAATTTTAAAAATTTCTAAAATTGAGGGCCAGGGATATAGCTCAGCAGCCTAAGCACCTGCCTGGCAATCGCAAGGTCCTGAGTTCAATTCCTGATACAAAAAAAAAAAAAAAAAAAACAAAGAAAGAAACCTAAAATTGAGTTGTCTATTATTTTATAATTGAGTTTCTTTAGATATTCAAGGTATAGAAATTTTCTTATAGTGCAAATATCTTTATTATATTGTCTTTTTGATGAGAACATTGTTTCCATGCTTAACCATAGTTATTTTTAGTGAAGTCGAAATCATCAATCTTTTTAATATTTTTTGTCTTGCATAATAAATCTTTTCTTCTTCTGAGTAATGGAACTCTTTTATAATAATTTTTTTTGTACAATTTAGTCATACTTAGTGATCACATTCCTGATAGGGAATTTGTCCCTCTACCTGATAGATTTTACCTCGTTTCTCATTATCCTTCTGTCTCTTCAATCCCCCTTCTCCTTATTTACAAAGCTCTGTTTCCATTTTTTTCCTTTGTTCTCATTTCCCCCATTTCCTTTTCCCTTGGAACATTACGGATATTTCACTTTCTTATTTACACTTTCAGTTACTCACCCCAGAGACAATGAAATATTTATCTTTCACATTTAAGTAAATGATCTTGCTCTTGCTTCCTCATATAGATCACAGATGCCCATACCATACTTTTCTAATGAAAATTTGTACTTTAGCATAATGGTAACTGGCTGTGGGTGTCAGCAGACATTCTGGGGGTGGGTACAGGAAGCAATCTTTGTGCTCATTCATTGAATAAGATAAGCGTATTTGACACATGTGTCAAACTGTAAATGAGTGAATTTTACTTACATTTGTGCCATGTTACATTTTTGTGTATTTATAATTTTTTACTAAGTAGGGTTTTTTAATTCTTCTTTTAGAATTAGTGCAATTCAGTACAATGTCTCATGAAAATCCATTCTTAACAGCTTTGGGATGAGGTTGCAAGTGGGTCAGTCATCAGGTAATCTGGCTACTGACGATGAGTTGGATCATGTAAGGAAAAGAAGTCAGCAATACATGACAGAGGGGGGTGCTGAGAGAAGGAAAGTGTGACTCTCAACCTTTTAGATGTCTGGCATGCCAAGCTCACATTCCTGAAGTGGAAGGATGAGTTCTAAAGAACAGCAGAGGTCAAGAGCAGGAACATTCATTGGGGACAAGAATGGGGAGCAGGAGTGGGCACAGACAGAGCTGCTGAGAGCCCAGGTGCGTTCCCCAGGAGCCCACTGCTTTGAGACAGCTTTGTAGAGCAGTGAGCATAGCATGAGTCAGATTATAATCAACCAATAAGATTACAAGTATACTCACTGGGTGATATTGGTGCAATAATAGCGAGGACATATGGATGACATCACTGACCTTGGTTGATATTCTATAGTCTTAGTCTTTTCTTTTTAGTTTATTTACTTATTTATTTAATTATTTCTGCTCCTGGCGATCAAACTGAGGATCTTGTGCTTACAGGGCAGATGATGTCTTTTTAGTTTTAGTAGTTTTAGTTTTAGTTTTAATAGTCTTAATCTTTGTGGGTAGGAGAGGATGGCCCATCCCTAATGAGATAATGGTTTATTTATGCGGGAAATCTCAAAAGGATGGCCAATAACCTCAGAATTCCTTAGGGAAATATGTAAATCTGCCCATTGTGACTTTAATTTTCTTTCTATGAAAACAAGGTGTATAGTTTTACATGTGTTTTCATTTTCTACACTGACTTCTATGGAGACACTGCCCTGTATTGACTGCTCATATTAATCCTACCTAACTTGGTTGTCTATAATATGACAGATAGAGAAGTACAAAATGAAGGCCTTGATTAGGATGAGGAAGAAAACAATAAAATAATAAATATTTGATTATTTTAAATGCTTCAAAGTGGTTATGTATACCTGAACATGTCATGTTAGAACTGGGTCAGAAAACTATTAGGTTTTTGCAAGGGGTGAAACCCATTGGATGGAACACCAGCAGTGTCATTCAATGCTGGAAATTGTTTGTAATGAATGACATTGTACAAGGTGTTTTAAAATATACTAATAATGAAATACAAGGAAACATTCTATATGCATTAATAGCAATACTCAAAAATACATTTATCGTGACACCTCACTATCTGCACTGAAAGCTTCCACAGCAGGACATTATCATTCTACAGCCACAATCTAAAGAATTTATGGACGAGTCACGATGTGGGGTTGAGATTTTTAGAACAATCACACTCATGAAACTTGGTTTCCTACAAAATGACTGATATTTTAATGATAAAAATGATTTCAAGAAAAAAATCTGACAATACATATGCTTTTAGCTCATTTGTTGAAAGCTCCGTTTTGAAGTGTCAAGCAATTTATATACCATCCAAATACATGACAACTGAGCAACTTGCACCATTTCTTAGTTGTTCAAGTTTTTGGCAAGATATGCCAGGTAAACCTTCCAAATAGGGCATAAAAATATATGTCCTGGTAGATGTGGAAGCATTTTATAATTTAAATTTAGAAATTTATCCTCAAACTCAGCCACCATGTCTTTATTCATGCAGTAATAAACCATGTGGTTTTGTGAATAGATTTATTGTATCTACTTAAAAAAGAAAGCAAAATGTAACTTTTGACAATTGGTTCATTAGTTATTCATTGATGCTACATTTATTAAAAGAGCACAGATGACCATCACAGGATCTATTCACAAGAAAAAAGCTGAGATTCCTGCAAAAATGTTTAAGTTCACAATAAAGAAATGTAGTACTACATTTGGAGTTAGAAAGATATAACATTGGCCTCCTACGTGGAAAGAAGAACAGCAGTAATGCTCTCAACATTACAACATGATGAGCAAATTAATAGTGACATCTAGTGTGGTGGCACATGACCATACTCTCAGCATGGGGCAGCTGAGGCAGGAAGAGCATGTGAGTTTAAAGTCAACCTGTGCTATACAATGAGGTCCAGTTTAGCCTGGACAACAGAGTGATACCTTGACTTAAAACAAACAAACAAACAAACAAACAAGACTTCTAGTGAATCTGCAACCCAAGGAAGCCAGAAATAGTCACATCTTACAATAAAATGAAAAATGAGTCTATGCTGATGAGTTATGCATCAAGTATGATGTCATCTGAAACACAAATCATGGGCCAATGGTTATGCTTTACTTGATCCTAAACATGCCAGGCATAAATAGTTTCATATTTTATGAAGAAAATGACAAACATAAAATATCACACAGAAATTTTCTTACAGAATTGGGACTGGAACTGATAAATGATTAATTACTGGAGAAGAAGAACAGTACATTTCTGTCCAAACAACTCCTCAAAAGAATTCTGGAGCAGACTGGTGAACAGACAGATAAAGTATCACAAAAACCTCCTAAGAAAACTAGAAGATCATCAAGCAGCGAAGTATGTCCTACCAAAAGAGACGGGAAAACTAAACATGTGGGCTCTCACTGTCCAGGATACTTGTGTATGGGACATGCTGTTCCTGTGTGGTGGGTGTTAGTTGTGCAGAAAACTGCCTTAGGTGTGATAACTGAAGTAAAGATTATTTTTGTGGTAAAATTTTATTTTTATTTTCACTGTAGTTCACATAGGAATTTATTTCTGCTGTCATTTTTTAGATCTTGTAAGCAGGTAAATAGTTGATGTTGAAAATATTACACATTCACTGCATGTTAAAATTGTAATATTTCATTTTCCTGTTAAGTATACATTGTTTAATATAGTAATATTCAAAAAATTAAAATTAATAATTCATCAATAGAAATACTCCTAAAAATTAATATGGATAACACACACCACCACAGTGACCCTTTTCTAAAAGTTTGCCATGATCCTGTGGGCATTTACATCTGTGTTTTATAAGTTAGATGAGACTGGGTGTATTCCGTATGGTGTAGCTGTGGAAGTATGTTTTCTAAGGTAGGATTCAATGTTTATGTGTTACTTTTCACAAGGTTAGTCAGCTGATTCTGGACATCTCTTGTAGAAGTCCACCTTTTCCCCTTAGTCTCTAAATGTCTTCACATCAACATTCAACAATACTCTCTCATAAAGGAATGTAAAATTGTAAGTTTTGTTAGGTGTGAAACCATACTTCAGAGGATTCTGTGACAAAATGGCAGAGCAGAAGTTTCAGGCCCCCCATGGGTGGGAAGAGGCGGCAACAGAGAGAGACAGGATTCCGAAGAGGTAAAGAAAGGAAAGACTCTGAAAACCACCACACAAATGAAGAGAAATTTAAGTACTGGAAGTGAACAAGAAAAAAATGTAGAGAAAATCACAAACCAGATTTAAAGAAAGAAGGCAATACATTGTTCAACAAACTAACAGAGTATTCTCACCTGAAGGCAAAAGTCCACCAGGCAGGATGAGCAGGTAAGTAAAAAGGAATAAAAAAAAAAAGAGTAGAAAGAAAAGACACTCAGCAACACGAAAATAAAGCAATGATGGGTGTGAGTCAATACTATTCAGCAATTACTCTCAGTGCTGTGGGACCCCCAAAATGTAACCCGGAACAAAATCGAGATCTCTCAAAAAAGCGCTTTATTTAAGCTGGTATCCAGCGGCGTCTCCGTTGCAATGCAAGCAAGGAGAGCGCCGGGTGGGCAGGCGGATGGTCGGGTTTTTATGCTTAGCGAGGGCTTAGGAAAGGGGAAGGGTAGGGTGCTTGGAGACGCATACAGAGCAGAAAACGGCGCAGCAAGTTTAGACATGCAGCTTAAGCAAACTTTTAGCCCGGGGAGGGGGCAGGTTACAGCAAGTTACAACATGTTTGTCTTATAGCAACAGGAGCAAGCGACAACATTAACGGGAGCAGGTTACGACATTCCCCACTGGTTTTGGCCGGGGGGGTCAAATCAATGACTCCCCACTAATGGTAGCATGAGGTACTGGTTCCCATCCCTCTGATCTTAGGACCATTATCTTAACTGTTTGTATGCAAGATTTTATGTAGTTTGTTATACACTTGAGTACACACGGGCCCACCATCACTATCAATAAAATTTCCAATAATGGTCCTAAAAAGGGGATCAAGTAAGCCCAAAATCTGTTCCCAGCAAGTGAACCCCAGAAGGGGTGTTCAGATAACTCTCGCCGTCTTTTAATTAGGTCTTCTTGGAGCTGTTTTACTTTATCTTTAACTATGCCTGACTTGTTGGCATAGAAGCAGCATCTCCCTTGCAAGGCGAGGCATATGCCTCCCTGTTTAGCAGTTAACAAGTCTAGTCCTCTACGGTTTTGGAGGACCACCCCTGCTAAGGAGTCAATTTGGTCTTGGAGATCTTGGATTGTGCTAGACAGGGCTTGAACATCATTAATTAACTGATTGGATAGCTTGACATAGGAGTGTATCGCAACCCCCATTCCTGCCGAGCCTGTAGCTAATGCTCCTGAGATTCCTAATCCTATTAACAAAGGTATAAATTGTACTGCTCTTTTAGCTTGACCGGTGATATAGTCAAGACTAGGGATGAGAACAGGCTCTTTTTCAGGAATGATATCTATGTCGGGCAACAGAGTTGCCATTATGCACAATCCAGTCCAATTACTAGGGAGAAAAGTATATGCCTGATTTTTTCCACAAATAAACACTTGCCCTTTGGCGGGACAAAGAGGGGAACTGGCATTTATTATCTGACTGCAGTTAGGGAGTAACAGAAGTGAGAAAGTTTTTGTTAATTTTATCTTAAGGGGGTTATCCTGCTTGGTTATTGTCCACTTATCTTGTTGATTAAAGGCGGTGTCTGGCAGAGGAAGGACGTTGAGATGAGAATGATGAATCCACGCCGTTTTTCCAGCTACCTTTGCGGCTGTTGGGGTGCTGAGGACGACTGTGTATGGTCCTTCCCAACGGGGCTCCAGTCCCTCTCGTTGATGTCTTTTCAGCAGGACCTGGGCTCCAGGTTCAGTGAGTGGAGTGCCGTTTGCCTCTGTGTCCTTAGGAGGGGGTGTTGCTGGCGAAACAGCTTGTGGATGGTGGTCAGGACGGGCTGAAGTGCCTGAAGTGACTTAATGAGATCTTGATTAGTTAATTCAGCAAGCTTTTCCTCAGCTAAACGAGGAATCAAAGGGGGAGGTCTACCAAACATAGCTTCAAAGGGCAATATACCAGAAACATAGGGAGTGCAGTGTACTCTTAACAAAGCAAAGGGAAGGAGGCTTACCCAGTTCTCGCCAGTTTCTAGATTTAACTTAATCAGAGTAGATTTAAGGGTCTGGTTCATGCGCTCTACTTGGCCTGAACTTTGAGGCTGGTAGGCACAATGGAGCCTCCAGTTAATCCGGAGAGCCTGGGACAATTTTTGAGTTACTTGAGCTATGAAAGCTGGGCCATTGTTGGACCCCATAGAAAGGGGGAGGCCAAATCAGGGGATAATGTCATATAGAAGTTTTTTAACTACTGTTAGAGCTGACTCTGACTTGGTGGGGAAAGCCTTGGTCCAACCAGTAAAGGTATTGACCATTACGAGGAGGCATTTATATCCACTCAGGCCTGGTTTCTTCTATCTCCCAGTGTTCCCCCGGCATAGTTCCTCTATATTGAACAGTTTCTATGGCCTTGCTTGCCTTTGGGTTCACTTTTTGACATTGGTCACAACGGAGGCTGGCAGAAAGGGTTAGCTTGCCAAGTCTGGGTATAAAGAAACGGTCCCGAAAAAGTTCAGCTAACTTGGAGCCACCCAAATGTGTGGCCTTGTGGGCATGGAGGATCAGTTCTCTTCCAAGGGCTTCAGGGAGGAGAATGTGCTTATCTGGCAGCTGAAACCATCCTTCCGGCACGTCCTGCTTAGCGCCCAGTTGGGTTGCCAGATGTAGGTCCTTTTGAGTGTAGACTGGCTGTTAGAGGGTTGAGGGCATCAATAACATGGTAGGGGAGGTGAGGATCCCCACTGGTTTTGTGGCTACTTCGCGGGCCGTTTTGTCTGCCAGGTTGTTTCCCTGAGTTATATCGTCAGAACTCTTAAGGTGGGCCATGCAATGCACGATGGCCACTCGGCTGGGCAGCCATATGGCAGCCAGGAGATCTAGTATTTGGGGGGCATTTTTGATTCTTTGGCCCCCTGAGGTCAAGAGTCCTCTTTAAGGATGTGGGCATTTGACATCCATTTGTCAGGGGGAGCCTTGATTGGAGTCTCAAGGGCATGAGGTGAGATCACCATCAGCTTCTGCCCAAAGGTTAACTTTCTAGCTTCTAGGACCAGTTGGGCAACTGCTGCGATCATTTGCAGACATGCGGGCCAGCCGGCGGCTACAGTGTCCAGTTTCTTGGAAAGGTATGCCACCAGTCTCTGCCAGGGGCCCAAGGCTTGAGTTAGGACTCCCTTTGTGATGCCCCTTTTCTTTCATCCACATATAGTGAGCAGGGTTAACTCGGGGTGTTCTTCCCGGAAAGAAAACAAGTCTCAGGCAAGAGCCTCATCAAACAAGGTCGGGAGTTTTTGAACCCTTGGGGCAGTCGGGTCCAAGTCAATTGTTCAGCAACCCCAGAGGTAGGGTCTGTCCACTCAAAAGCAAAGATGGGTTGAGTCACTGGGGCTACAGGCAGAGTGAAGAAGGCATCCTTCAAATCTCGCACTGAATACCAGGTGTGGTCTGGTCTCAGTAGACTCAGCAGAGTATAGGGATTGGGCACAGTGGGGTGGAGGGTTAATATCCTCTTGTTTACTTCTCATAGGTCCTGCACCAGTCAATAGTCCCGCGTTCCTGGTTTTTGAACCGGCAGCAAAAGCGTGTTCCAGGGAGAGATGTATGGTCTAAGAATCCCTTGGGCCTTAAATCTGGAGATATGTGAGGCAATTCCCCTTCGTGCAGCCAGGCTAATTGGGTATTGTCTCAGCCTTATAGGAGTTGCAGTAGGTAGTAGTTCTATGACCAGGGGGCGCTTGGTTGTCGGCCAGCCCGGGGGGGTTACTTTCGGCCCAAACTGAGGGGATCTCCTGGAGCCATCAAATCAAGAGGTAATCCTCTGAGGACCTATCAAGACGTCTCTCCTCAGGCTCCTCACAATCCTGACAGTAGAGAAAATGTCCTTCACCCACAGGGTAGGATGCCAGCACTCTGATTTGTGGGTCTGAGTCAGGCCCCATAGTCACTTGGGGGGCATCAGAAATGAAACTGAGCTGAACCTTAAGTTTATGCATTAAGTCTCTTCCCAACAGAGGGTCCGGACAACCTGGAGCCCATAAGAAAGTATGCTGGATACCAAGGCGTCTGGGTCTGGATAATCTGGCCTGGTATTGTTTAACAACTTGGGTGTTTCCTGTAGCCCCAATAACCTTTAGAGTCTCTCCAGTGGGATTTCCAAGGGGTTTGGTTAAAACCGAGTGGGCCATTCCAGAGTCCACAAGGAAACCTATGGGTTGGACCCCCACAGTTAAAGTTAGCCGGGGTTCCAGGGGGCCTGTGGAGCCCTGACCCCCTCATGGTTGATTGAGAAGGGTCTTTGCATCTTCTCGGAGTTTTTCCTGCAGCTTGGGACAATCTCTATGCCAATGGCCAGTCTCTTTACAGTATGCACATTGATCCTTGCCTAAGGGAGGCCTGTTTGCATTTGGCAATTTTCCTGCAACAGTAGTTGTCCTCTTAGCTCCCATGTTGTTTACTAAGACCTTGAGGACCTTAGTGAGTTTTTGATCCTTGGGATCTTCTCTGCTGTCGAAAACCTTCTGGGCTATCTCCACCAATTGGCTAAGAGGGGCTCCTTCGAACCCCTCAAATTTTTGTAGCTTGTGTTTTACATCAGGGGCCGACTGGGACACGAAAGCGATGTTAATTGCTCTCGCATTTTCTGGGGCCCCCGGGTCGATGGGGGTGTATATATGATAAGCCTCCAGCAGTCTTTTTAAGAAAGCTGTGGGAGACTCAGATGCCAATTGTGTTACCTCAGTAACCTTAGATAGATTTGTGGGTCTCCGGGCGGCAGCCTTAAGGGCTCCCAGAAACAGCTGGCGAAAACGGTCGAGAGCCTCCCTACCTGAATCTGAGTTAGGGTCCCAGTCTGGTCGGGTAAGGGGGAAAACAGCATCCTGTCGTCTCGCATCTGCAGTGGGATTTCCGTCTGGATCAAGGACGGTTCGCCGGGCTAAATTGTGGATGCGTTCACGTTCCTCCGAGGTGAAAAGAGTCTGGAGCAACTGTTGGCAATCGTCCCAAGTGGGACGATGGGTGAAAAAGATAGATTCTAACAGGTTAATGAGGCCCTGAGGGCCTTAGAAAAAGGGGGATTCTGGTGTTTCCAGTTATATAAATCCGACGTAGTAAAGGGGACATAGACAAAAGCTGGTTGCTGTCCCTCCATGTGTGGCGCCTCACGCAAAGGGAGGAGGGGCGCCACTCTCATGTCTCCACCTTGACTGGTGGAGTCTGGGGAACCCGAACGATGACCGCGGTGGGTTCGCTTGGGACTCGGAGGAGGGGGATTCTGACGGGGAGCATCGGGAGAGGGCATACGAGGGAGTGGTTGGTACGGAGGAGGCAGCACGGGAGAATCTAGAGGTTCCTCCGGAGTCAAAGGGGGGCAGAACATTACCAGAAGGAGGAGTGGCCTCTTTTTTTGGCTTGCTGTTCTTGAGCGGGGCTAGAAGAGGAAGTTGGCGAGGTTCCTGTTTTAGGACCTGGGGAGACTTTTTAATCCATGGC
>PVLD010014514.1:28027-52129 GCA_004027595.1 Dinomys branickii | reverse complement strand
TCATAACTTGAAGTTATGAGGCTTCCTGGTTCCCCTGTATCTTCACATTCAAAACTTGTTCTGGGTGGGGTTGAGTTTTGAGACTGCGTTTTGTTCCTCTGTTTTCCCATTTTTGGGTATCAGATTCAAAATGTGGAGCTATAAATTCCCCAGGCAGTTCAGCAGGCAAAGGTCTGCTGCAGAGGCTGCTCCAATGATTACTTCTCTTTGGCAGAACGTCCCTTAAGCTGTCTGCTGAGATTTCCGCTTCTATTCCCTACCCCAAGACCTGACCGGGGTGAATAAACAGCTTGCTGCCCCAGGAGTCTTACAGACAGGGCACTCCGGTGTTCCTCCCTGGGTGGAGCTCCTTCCCCCCTCACAAATCCCATTGGGGCGCCTAGCTAGTTCTTCCCACCTGGGAGATCCCGCAGTTTTTAAAGCTGTTTTGATGTTTCTCGCTGGGCTGAACTTCTTCCCGATTCAGGAAAAACCGGTTAGAGCGCCTGCTTAACTCACCCTTTGATCATGCAGACAGGAATGCAGTTCAGATGTATCTCTCTGGATGGAGGTTTTTCCCGACTCAGAAATCCCGCCGATCGCTGTTGCTCTGGTTCGCGCAGCGCCGGCTGTGGGGGTGGTGTTCTGAGCGGGATCCCGGACCACTGCCCAGATTGGCGCAGTCTGTCCCTGTTGCTCCAGTTCGCGCAACGCCAGCTGTGGGGTTGGGGTTCTGAGCGGGATCCCGGACCGCTGCCCAGATTGGCGAAGTCTGTCCCCGTAGCACGTTCTGTGAGTTTCCTCTGCTCCGCTGCCTCCAACAAATCCTGGTTACAGCCGCCTCTGAGCCGGTCGGGTTTAGGAGCTGAAGCCGTCCTTCCCTCCGCACTCGCTCTCTCGGCTGTACGCGATTTGAACCTAGCTGCGGCCCAAACGCTGCGCCGATCCCCTGGGCGCCAAGCTCTCAGGGTCTGCCCACTTCTCGCCGCACGGCTTGTCAGCCGGCCCTTTAATTCTCAGGCCACGGAGAGCAGCCCGATCAGTTGGAATTTTGCCTCCACGGACCGGGCAGCCACGCGCAAAGGATCGGTCTCTGGGAGAGATTCCCTCTGCTGCTCACCTGGTCGCCATCTTCCCGGAATCTCTGTTTCTTTTTAAGCAATCTTTTATTTTGGTCTTTATTTGTATGTACTTTGATTTTCTCAAATGAGAGAAAACCAGTGTAGTATTTAAACTTGTGTGTTTCATTTATTTCACTTGACATTGTTATCAAGATGCATGTTTTCTTACAAATGCCTCAAATTTATCCTTCCTTATAGCCTAATAGTGTCCTATTATATATAGATAACACATTCTTTATCTATTATTAATCTATTATTGGGAACATAAGCTACTTCCAGGGTTTAGCTATAATGAATTGTGCAGCTATAAACCCTTATGTTTACATATTCCTGTAATATAATGTATTTAAGTCTTTGAAGAAAATACCTAGATGGAGAATAGCTGGGTTAAGTGAAATTTCCACTTTTAGTTTTTTGAGGAATCTCCATCCAGTTTACACAATGGCTGTACTAATTTACATTCCCATCAACAATGTAAAGGGTCTTTTCTTCACTGTTGCCATGTCAGCAATTGTTACCACTTGGTTTCTTGATGACTGACCTTCTATCTAGAGTAAGATGAAATCTCAGTGTTGTTCTAATTTGCATTTCTGTAATAGACAATAAAGTTGACCCTTTTATCATGTATTTATTGACCATTTATGTTTTTTCTTCTGTGAAGAGTGCTCATTTCCATTTCTTGACTGGGTCTTTTGTTTTACAGGGTCTAATTTTTTTTCACTCATTTTAGATTGCAGACATTATGCCCTTCTCTGAAGTTTAGCTGGCAAATTATTTTCTCATTCTTCAAGTTGTCATTTTCTTTTTGGGTTGTTTCTTTTGCTGTGTAGAAGATTTTAATTTGATATAATTACATTTGCTTCTCCCCGCTATTATTTCTTGTGCAACTGGAGTTCTGCTCAGAAAATTCTCTTTACACCTATGACTAAAGGAGTTTTATCTACTTCATCTTGCAGTGTGTTGGTCAGTTTTTAACACTCGATTGTCATCGCCTTCTATTCTCACCCCATGCCAGATGTCTTGGTGTTCAGATAAACTTACATTCATGTTAATTTTAGAACAACTAAAGAGCTTCTTAACTGAAAACAAACATTCACATTTCTTTCAGGATTTATTTAACTATCACCCTCACAGTGAAGTGCCTTTAAGTACCCTATTCCCAATTCAAAACACTCCTTCCCAACTGCCTATGTGAGTTCTCGGGGAGGCAGTTACAGTTATGGCATATTTTATATATATCTGATATACTTATTCATTTGTCTTGTGTTCTGTTCATCAAGATGTAAACTTTGTGAGGTGGAAACTTTCATATCTTTTCTTTTTTGTTGTATTTTGGAGAATGAGTTCTTTAACATTAATATAAGCACCATTTAGGGGACACTTAAAATAATTATGTACAAATGGAAATTTTAAACATAAGAATATAATGATGACATTAGGAAAAGTGAGCCTTTAGAGAAAATACACAAATATAAAATACAGTAAAAAGGTGCATGTATTTAGTACATTTTGTGGTTCACATGGAAAGGGTGATAAAGTTTGATTGTTAACTTAGCAATTATTGTCAGGAATATTCCAGATGGGACAACAGTTGATAAAACTGGAAATAAAATATATATCAAATAAAAATTTACATGTTAAGATTATTAAAGAAGATTAAATAGAATTTATAAACCTGAAGTTATTTCCTTATTCCAGGTGACAGTAAACATTAATATTCAGTCCAGTTTTGACCGCAGTTATGCCTGGAAAAAAGGCATAGAATTTCTGTTTCCTGCAAATCTTTTGTATTAAATGAAGTGAAAATTGATGTGTGTCTTTTTTCCGTTTTTCTTACATATGACTTGTGGTTGCTGTAAGTTCTCACACAAACCACAAATTTAAATGAATAATATTATGCATAAGACTGGCCAGATGCCCAAACTATAGCTCAAAGCATTACCACTCTTCAGCCACCATTATACACTGTTTGTGTGCAAGAAGCGGCATAGGAAGATGTACTTCAGTAGCTGCGAGGCCTTCAAAGAAGTATGTTGCAGATACTTGACTTTCCATAATTCCATCCATAAAGATAAGTAGACATATGACCTGTTTAAAATCTATTGTACATTGTAAGAATATTCATCATTTCAAATTCACTATCATTTTGTGCATTGCAAAATATAATCCATATTAATGCAGAAACATTCTATTAAATATTCTAATTGCAAAAGAGGAAAATTTTTGTGACCAAAGTTTTCACGAAAAGGGCCAGCAATGGTGGCACACACCTGTAATCTCAACACTTGGGAGGCTGGGACAGGGGGATTGCTTTGATTTCAAAGCCAGCCTGGGCTACAAAGTGAGTTCAAGGCCAGCCCTATCTGCATAGTGAGACCCTGCCTCAAAAAGAGAAAAAATATTCACAAACAGAAAATTACTACTGAATAAATAAAATATTGGAGAAACATAATTAGAATAAACAAAAAATCAAATTATAAGAAAAATTTGCATGTTAAAATTAGAGCAATTCAATTTTATCATGTTTGTTGCCAACATTCTGTAGAATATTCATATTTTATTAAGAAATATATATAGATTGAGAAATATGTAACTACATTTCTATATGTAGGAAGGGTAGTAACATTTTTACAATAATTAAAATCTCTATAGGGGCTGGGGATATAGCTCAGTGGAATAAGTGCCTGCCTAGCAAGCGCAGGGTCCTGAGTTCAATCCCCAGTACCGCCAAAAACAAAACAAAACAAAACAAAACAACAACAAAAAAATCTCTATAGATGAGAATTCTTCCTTATTCTTAATATTACATAGTTTCCTATTCTACCTAAAGTTGTAACAGCAGACAGGCTGCTTTCCACAGAAGACTGAAAGATTCCATTTTCAGATAAACAGAGTGTATTGAATTTAGGCCATCACCATACATCCCCGACTAGCTGGTAAGGAAATGCTGGCACTACTTTTTTGGTTTACATGGTAACAGGATGGACTGTCACAGCCATTGACTCAGGTGCCCACCTATTGTTTTACTCCTCTGTGTGGCTGGATCAGGCCCTGGTCATGAACCCAACTGTTACGATAGATACTTCCTGCACGGTATTCTGTTTGTTCCTCTTTTTGTAACCATACATTCCTTTATGGTCACAGTGTTTCATTAGGGCCAGGGAAGGGATGAAACCACCTAGGCAGGGTCATAGATGATTATCTGGGCCCAGGTGTTCTTTATCTTTAGAGAAGCATTCCAGGGCAAAGTTAACTGCAAAGTTAACTTTTTACAACCCTTCAGTATGTTTCTCAAGACACATTTTGAGGCTTGTACTGTTTAAAATTATTTTATACTACAAATGATACTTAAGACTCACCATCCCCTACAAAGTTACATGATTGTCTATCAATTTTATAAGAAAGTAACTGTATTGTTTATACTAAGTTTAGACTGTTAAATAGATTTGAAAGAAATCTGTGGAGGAAGCTAACAATCTAATTACCATTCATTAATTTATTTTGTTTGAAAATTTAAAAAAAAATTGCATTTAACAAAGAAGGAAAAATAACCACTGAAGATATTTCAAAGCTCAGTTTCTGAAATTCTCCATATACCCTCTAATACATTGTAAATTTATAAATACATTTAGTGAAAATCATACTTGAATAATCTTTCAGATTGTACATTCACATCAGTGTGAGCCTGCAGTTCATGTTCTGTTTTTCACCAAAGTATGGCGGCATTTTCTAAATTAAAAGATAAAAGGTCAACCAATTAGCCAAACAGCCTTTACTGTCATGGGCACTCCTAGTAAATACTGAAAAAGATACATGACACTCTGAAGACCATAGCCAACTATTTTACTCATTTGCTACTTTTAATTCTTCTAGATAGAAGAGAAAATTTACACAAAGTAAAAAATTGAAGATCTGAGAGTCAGGAAAAGTTCATGTGCTGGACATCCTGTAGGACCTTCCTTCATGGTGCAAGGTTTGAATAAGGTCTTTAAAGTTAGAAAATATTTGATGAATGAATCTAGAGAATCGAAAAGAAAAATCCAAATCTTGGTCATGTAGTGGGGACTTCAATGCAAAACAATCATGGTACTGGAGATTGTAAACAGAGGCAGTTGGTCACTACGTACAATCTAGCAGGAAGGTGTTAATTCAGTTTGTTTTATTTTTAAAAAATTAGAAAAGGGAAATACTTTGCAGGTCAAAGAGAAAGAAGGAGAAGACAAAAGGGACAGGAACGAATAGAAGCATAAGAAAAAAGTGTTCTTAGCATTATATACAAACTAAGGCAGGCAAAAACTAGATTATTTATATATGTTTGTCTAGTGATATTTTTACTCTAATGATAATGTCACTTTTTCTAACTTCAAAATAATACATGTATGATTAAGTGGAGTTGATCCTTAAAACAAAAATTATATAAGTAATAAATTCACAATAATGACAATATTTAAAGCCTTTGTACATAAGGTGTGATTCAAGCTGTGTCCCCAAGATTTTTTCAGAAAATCAATTCTGCTGAAATTTTTCTCCTAATAATGCCAACACTGCATATTCTTCTTTTTAAATGCTGATGCACTTATTTTCATTATACTTGTTTGAAGCATATAGCAGTTGCACCCATCCTGGGGAGAAGGTTCATGTACACAATGCACTTATTCTTTTGTTGGTCCCTCACCCCTTTCTTCCTCCCTGCTCCTCCCAGCTGTTGGTCCTCTTCCCATTTCCAAAAGTTTAATTGTAATTTTTCTTCAATTATTTTTCTTTTCCCATCCCCTTTCCCTCCATTTCCTCCTCCCTCCCTTCATCTCTTGTTGCCCCTCTCATTTGAAAAAAATTCTCCTTACTTCTATTATTTAATAGTTTACTTTGAGATTACACATTTTGGAGTATTATATGCAAGGGAAACAATGTGATATTTAAAACTGTGTGTCTATCTTTACTTCACTAAATATTATGGTCTCAAGCTGCATCCACTTACCTATCGTTGCTTCAAATTTATCTTCCTTTATGGCAGAGTTGTACTCCATAATGTGGGAGCACCACATTTCCTTTATCCACTGACCTGCTAATAAGCATACAGGACATTTCCAAGATTTACCCATGATGCATTTTGCTACTATAAGCATAGGTATGCTTATATCAGTCTACTATGATGACTTTAACTCTTTCTAGAATATACTTAGAAGCGGAACAACTGTCAAATGGAATTTCTATTTTTAGTTTTTTTGAGGAACCTCCATACTGATTTTTGTAGTGTTTGCACTAGTTTATGTTTCCACCAGCAATGGAGAAGTGTTTCTTTTCCACTAAAACTGTGCCTGCATTTTTTATTTAATTTCTTGATGATGACCATCCTTTCTAGAGCACAGTGGTTTCTCAGTGTCAAAACTCTATTATCCCTGTTCACTCTCATACTTTTATGAATATTTCAATACAGGAGCTACATATATGTCCTTGTCATAGATAATTGGAAGTACTTTTATATTTTTATGTTTTTAAAAAATTTCTGCTTACATGTAAATTATAATTGATATGAACAGTTATGTTTGAAATAAAGCTTTCAAATAATAACCTCAATAATTTATAAGACGTTTAATAACTTTTAAAGTTTTGGTAACCAATTTTCCAACATTTCTTACTTCCTGACACAATTATTTCTAGAACTTTTCTGTAAGTGGAGGTCAAACAACATTTAAAATATCATTAAAGCGGAGTTTTCTATTTCTATGACAATTACTTCAGATAATCAACTTAAAAAGAAAAAAAGATTTGTTTTAGCTCCCAGTTTTTGATGTCTCAGTCCACAGTAGACTGATCAAGCTGCTCTGGACTAGGTAGCATCTCATGGCTGGAAAGAATGAAGGAAAAACTGCTCACCTGGGTGGAAGAGAGAAAAGAGAGAACAAGAAAAAAGGCTGGGACCAATATCCTAACCTCTGGCAGGTAGACACCGCCTCCCATGCCAGCTCTACTACCTCCAGTTCTGTCATTGAGCAGCACTTATCCAAACCTTAGTCCTTATATATCCAATGTAAATTTGTAGACATAGCCATTTACCTGTGATGTTTGCAATCTATCTTTTTCAATCAAAGTTCTGTGTTTCCCTGGGAAGAAGACCTGGCTGGAAAATAGCCACCCTTGAAAATCAGAGATCAAAAATGCCAACTGCTATCAACCTATCTTTGCCTGGCTTGCCACTGAGCAAGAAAGTAGTGGTGACAACTTGTAAGTATTGTCTCTTTTAAAACATCATTAATATTTGTCTGTGTTGGTAACAAACTTCCATGACAGTTTTAATGTTTGCAAAGCACTCCATTATATTCCATTCTCTTCATAAACAACTCTTTAAATAATTCTTGAGAATACTTTTGATGAAAAAAGAACTTTGTAACAAATTCTTGGCGACTTCATGGCTATATCCTCAATCTAACTATCTATAAGTAAATGTGTGAGGTCGAAAAGTAGAAGATATTAATGTCAAAATAATGCCATTAGTCCAATTGTTACAAATATTTTATTCATATGGATAAAATTATTCACGTTTTTAACAATTAATTTTTATAAGAAAAGCAATGCTTTTCCACATATGTTTATAAGTAAATTACAATCTGTATTTTTTACAAAAATATCAACAAATAGATCATCAATAATATATTGCAATCAATGTAAACAATCTGTCAATTCAATGAGAATATCAATTAAATTACAAACTTTACTAAAAGTGGAAAAATGACTACTTTTCTAGATTATATTTATTTCAAGAGATTTATTGATTGTCCTACATATTGTTTCAATTTATTCATACTTTAGTTGCTCCCCAATCAGCTACATGAATTCCACAGTCAGATCCAAATATTATGAACATTTTATTTTTCCTTTAATGCATTGGTTAGTATGAAACACCTTCAACTTTCAATTAAAGCTCCAAGACCATGGCAAAGAAAATTAATTTATGTTTTTTATTAGCTTTTATTAAGTAATAAAAATCCTGCATTTTAAAGAGCGATATAAAGTTAAGTGCTCTGTTGAACTTTATTCCTTAGCTGTTAAATGTCTGTGTATCTTTCCTTTTGAACTAAGATGTAGCATATTATTAGGAGTAAATGAATCCTGAAATTTATGAACTTCAGAATTTGCAGTGTTCTCATTTTCAGGCTTGACCTTGGCTAAACCTTTCACCTGACCCCGGAATAAAATTATGTTTTTAATGCTAGTCTACAGAAATGCCAAATATACATACACCATTGATGGAAGAATAAATGATTGAATTTATGAGAAAACACTTGTTAATTTTCTACAATAATTTTACTGAATTTTCTTTTTAATTAGTTCAGCTGTATATAAAGTAATGGAGTTAAATATGTCATGCTCTTTTTATTTTAAATATGTGTGATTCCAATTTGCCATTAATGTACAAAGGATTCCAATCCTCAAATTAGATTACCACCATGAAGTAAGCTTATTCTAAAGAGATAGGAATAAATATCAATCTTTGTAGCGTGGAATTAAAAGACATTACCATCTAAGAACTTTGTTAATTTAAAATCAGGATATAGTAATCTTAGAAATGTAGCAAGCCTAACAATTTATGTAAAAATCTACTTTCTTGTAATATTGTTTTGGATGTTATATGATTTGTATATGTGGGTTTTATTATCAATCAGTTCTACTGTATAAAATATTTTTAGAAATAACACGAATTTTAACACCATTAAGGGTAAATAAGTAATGCTTTAAGGAATTTTTCTTCACTTCATTGATAAATACTTAAATGAATGGCATATAACAGTTGCCATCTTCATTTCTGCAGAACGGAATAGGCCACACATGGATGCACTGCTCTGCTATTAAAAATGCATTAGACTGCAAAGCCCATTTCATGTTGCAAAATTAAGAAGTTTTCAAAAATCATTAGACAGAACAATTGTTAAATCACTACAAATAATTTCAATAGGCTTTATACTGTAAAACAACAGGTTACTTGCTTTATTGTGAATATTAACACCCTTCCTAGCACCAGTAGAATGTCAAAATATGGTAAGATAGTTAATTTTCAGATTTGAGTTTTTATTGAAAATAATAATAGTATAGTTTTCCATGTTACCAAGAATTACATAAGGCGATAAGTAACTGTGTACACACACATGCATTTGTGTGTTAAACCTTTAGTTAATGATATCCTTCCTCACAGATCCTTTTGCATTTTAGTTTGCTGCATGTTGATTTTTAAATTTATAATTACCCCTTGAAATGTACGCATTTTAATCCTGCCAGTACTGCAGTTTATAGATAATACAGATCTCTGGTGCACCACCATCTGCACATCCGTGGAAGTTTTTCCTATTAATCTGTTAATACTTGATGTGGGACAAGTTGCTCCTTCTTTATCTTACATATATCATTATGGGAAGAATTTACGTTTTCTTTTATACTTTTGTTGCATAACTTAGACAGTTATTCTTCACTTTCCCAAGTTAAAATATCCCTTTTCCTCTTACCAAAGATATATTTTACTATTTCCTATTGTCTACTTTTTACTTTTCTCTTTGATTTGTTGTAGTTATAGTTAGGATTTCTCATATAAGAGAAATTACACAATTTTTAAGTTGTGTGTCTGATTTTTTTCACTTAACAGTTTGGATTCAAGCCACATCATTTTTTCTATAATGACACAAGTTTATCTTTCTGCATAGCAGCTCCATTGTATACTAACACCTCATTTTCTTAATCAATTCATCTATTGATGGACATGTAAGTAACCTCTAAAATTTAGCTATTATTAATTGTGTTGGTATAAATATGGGAATGCATGTCGCCCTGTAATATGATGTCTTTACTTTTGGGGGGAAGATACTGAGAAGGGGGATCGCTGGGTCATGTAAATGCACCAAGTACTCACAGTGAAAGTATTACTGCACTGAAAACATGTACTAATAAAACTAAAAGGACAAAAAATATATTTTAAACTGATAAATGCACAATATTTTCATGTCAGTATTAAAAAGTATTGATATTCAAGAAAAATGTAGGCAGTGTAAATTAGATATTTGATTTCACATCACATCCAATAATTCTCCACCCATTGTCTTAGGTACTTACACTAAGAAAGTGGTGCAGTATATTCAGTGACCGCTTCTTCTCCTTAGTCCCTTCTATCTCCAGTTTCCTTGAAATACGGGAGCATAAAGGCTGGATGAGAAATAAAGGCATAAAGTGCTCTACTTCCAACAGGTGCTTTTAGTTCTGTATCTAGAAATGTCTTCCATCATGGAAGGGACTCACAAAGATGTCATGGACACTTTCCTGTGAAACAGCGCAGTGTTGTTCTTGACATCACAGCTGTCCATTCTTGCTCTCGGAATCCACCCAATGATTCCTCCTTGTTGAGAGATGGGAAAGGGAAGTGGATGGCTATCGCTTCACTCAGCACCCTCCTACGGGCAAACTCTGAATAAATCAAGTGGGAACTTTCTGCTTCACTAGTTTTACCCACAGGAAATGTTTCTGCTTGACAAATGGTTGTAGTATAGGTCACAAGCTTGAAGCTTTGTTGTCCCATTCTGTATACCCTTCCTAAATGACTAATTAATGAAATCCATTGCTGGAAGTATTTCTATCCCCCTTGAAACGTTGCAACTGCTCTTGTAAACTGAAAAATCTGTAATTCCTTTTTCCAATTCTTGAATGCTACCACTAGATAGTAATTTATTAGTCATCTCTTTGTTTTTATATATCCTTGAATTAGTCATTATTCATATGGAAATGGTGTTTATACAGTCATTGATATTTTATTTTCCCTAAACTATATCACTTGCCAGAGATATAGCTCAGCGGCACAGAGCCTGTCTGGCAAGCATGAGGTTGTGAGTTTGATTCCTGATACTAAAAGAAATTATATCACTTACTTTACTCAAAATTGCTTCTTAAGTTGAATATATTTTCCTGGATTCATTTTAACTGTTTCAGAAGAATATATTAATTAATAATTCCCTGAAGAGATTATGTCGGTGGCAAATTCTTTTCATTTTTTTGTTTCCTCCTATTTTTAAAATCTGTCATTTGAATTTTAACTTAGATACTTATGTTTGTAGAGTTCAATGATGAGGTGTTTTAAACTAAATAATTCTCAGCCTGTTTTTAAGACGGTTATTATCAGTAAAATCACTGTTCTTTCAACCTTATTTTTCATATGTTATTTTACAATGTTACTATGTTTCATCCAGGTGCTCATGCTTTGTGCTTGTTGAAGATATACTGAGCTTGGCAAATATGAGAAATCATTTGTTTCATCACAGCAGACAGAAAACAGACATTAATGACTTTGTCGATCTGTTTATATTTCTGTGTATCCATTAAGACACATATGGAAGCATTTTCCTCTTCTCCCCTCACCTAAATTATTCTGTATTCCAAGATACTTTCTTCCTTCCGTTTATAAATTCATGAATTCTTTTATAAAAATTTTTAATCTGTTATTTAGCTATTTTATTTGCATTTCTATTTGTTTCAATGACCATTTTGTTCCACTTCTGCCATTCATTCCATTTTTCAAAGCTGCCTTTTCTCTGATAAAACATAAAATATTTTATTATTTTAAGTTATTGATTGATCTTGATGTTTGTTACGTCCACTTATTCTTGCTCCTGTAAACTCATTTCTGAGTGTGGAGACTGAAGTTGTCTTCACAGAGTCATGCATTTTTCTCTGTGCAGCTCCCTGCTGTCTGGTTTTATGGAAGCATCCCCCAAACCATTTGCCTTTGTAACTTTTTAACTACAGGGCTTTTATAAGCCTGGTCTTTTGTGTTTTGTTTTGTTTTGTTTTGTTTTGCTTTGCTTTGTGTTTTTTTGTGCCCAGGATTCAATACAAGACCTCATACATGTTAAGCACATACCCTACCACTGAACTACATTGAAAATAGCCCCTTGAATGCTTTGTTTTTCATTTTTAAGTCTTCAGATAGTGTCTCAGTAAATTGCTTAATCTGGCCTTCAACTTGCAATCACTGTCAACCTCCCAAGCAGCTGTGATTATAAGGGATGTGCGGTGTTCTGGTTGAAACTGCCATAACTTGTATAACTTTTATACTATGACATATTTCACATGCATATGGCACAAATTCTTAGCCAGTTTCTACATGATATGCAAATTTGATTTTATATATACATTAAAACTCTTTCTTCAGTAGATTTCAGGCAAAGAAAGATAAAGTTTTTGCCCATTGCAAAAGACGATTTCTTTATTTTTACTGGTCCAGTGGGTTATATTTCTAAGTTTCTTGTCATATGATTTCTCAGTTCATACACCTTGATTTATAGACCCATGTCTTCCTGCCATTTTCATGTGTGGGTTTAACACAAAAGACTGTAGATGAATATTCTTTCATTACATGGGAGTGACGGAATCTGTTTATGACTGCACTTTATAGATTATCAGTTTTTTATTATTACTAGTAATTTACCATTTCAATTTCTTATAAGTACAGCTGTACATTTAAAATCTTGTTTATGCAGGACTTAGTCTACATGCAGGAGGAGGATATTCATTTTTATTGCTTGCTCTGTTACATACTATTTATGTAGTATGCACGTGTATTTTCAACAATGTATATTTTCAACAAGATCTGTCTTTACAAGCATGATTTCTTAAAGACCTCAACAAGATTTTAGTAATTTTTCAAAGTTTATCAAAAACAAATTAGTTATTATTGTAATACCACACCAGATTGTAGCATATGCATAATGCAATAATTGCATATCCATCCCTTTATGCAATAGCAGCATTTAGGAATCTTTGTTAAAATAGTTAAAAAATAAAATTTTAAGCCAATTCATTCAATGTGATTTCCCTCAATACTTGTATGAATTATGGCATTTTTTCTTAAGCACATTATATATAAATTTTCTCTAGTATAACATGAAGAAATAAGAGGTATTTGTTATTAAAATTTTTATGTGTTTTGTAGCTGGAAAACATTTGCCTTCCTTTTTCATTGTTACTTAGTTGTCTTTACATATCAAGTATCATTTTCTTCTCTTTTTTTCTGTAATAGGATTTTTAAAACTTAGGTTTATGGGAATTTCATGAATTCAATGTCATTTTCTTTATTTTATAAATTAAGACCCAAAGGCTTAACTTTTAGAGTTTTCTGATTCATTGTATGAATCAGTACAATACATAGTACTGGCCAAGTTATGATAGAATAACCCACCAAACCAAAGCATAGTACTTTGGCCAAATAAACACTTCATTTTCAGTCACATCAAGTCCAACATGCATCACTGGGAATGTCTGTTATGCCTTGTTCAGGAAAGTAGATTCTCTTTATTTTAAAATGTTCCTGGGCATCACAACCTATTTTACGTAGCTTCCAATGTTCTCTTAATAGGGGAGGAGTAGAAAAACAAGGAATACTGGGTCATGTCTGCCCTATTCCAAAGCCACACACATCAGTCCCCCTCCCAGTCTATTGCCCAAGAACAGACACATGGTCTCAACTTACTTTGAAGGCTGGGGAATGTTCAGAAGCTCATGGAATACAGGTAAGTCAGATCTGTCTTAACAAGTATGATTTATTAAATACCTCAAAATATGTATAATCAAAATATAGCAGTCAATGTTACTGTATCAGTTATTGTTATTAAAGTGATAAATAGTACTGATTAATAAATTTACCGATAATGCTCTGCTAAAATTAGGTTACTTCACTAAGATTCTTAGGAGTGATTCTTATGATTAAGGATATAAGTATCTGTTGGTTCTTTCATTAAGGCTGTCAGTTCCATTGTTTTATTAGTACATGTTTGTAAGAACTAATTATTATATTCACTATTGGTACATGCACACCACATTGCTTAATTCTTTACTCATCTCCTTCCCCTTGGCTCTGTCTCACCTGCTCTGTCTCTTGGTCCTCCGCTCTTTAGTGAAAGATCTATCTCGTTTGTGGTGATCTACCTTTGATTTTGATCATTAATTTATTCATATTTTGGGTTTCTCAAATAAGAGAAACCATCTAAGATAAAATTTGCTGCAAATGTATCACAAGCATTGGTTTAGGTATGTCCATTTCATCAGAGAAATGACAATAATAAATATTTTTTCAAACATATCTCTGAGTTCTTAAATCTAATTTCTAATTTGCCTTCATTACCTTAACAAATTGGATTTTCCCTTAATTTGCATTTATTTAATTACTTTTGTGAGACTGAACGCATTTATGTATTTATTTTGGGCATTAGAAAAATTATCTGCTTATAACTTTTCTCATTTATCTAATCATGTCTTCTGTGGTTTTTCTCATAAAATTGCATTAGCTATTTATTTATTATCAAACATCTTTTATTTGGATTGCTGCTGGAAATAGTTTGTCTTCATTTTTCATTGATATTTAGTATCTTTTCATATGAAGAAGTTTCTTAAAATACTAAGTATCATTTTCTACTCACTATTTTGCCCAATACAAACTTTAGAACTCATGTTCAAGTAATCTGATGGATTCATTTAAGTGATCTGTGTCTGGATATCTCCCTCTTTCTCCCTTGACCCTCCTGTTTCCTGACTGCCACGCCGTGAGCAAGCCTCCTTTGCCTGCCTACTCCCATGACACCCTCCCTTGTAACCAGCTGACTCTGGACTGAAACCTATATAAATGAAGAGCCCAAATCAACCTCTATTCTGTGCAATTACGGCTGTCACGTATTGTGTCCCAGTGATGAGAAAGTAACCAAGACACCATCATTGTATACTGGCCTCTTGACCAAAAGTAAGTAAATTTGTTAGTGAATATATTTAAACAATATTTGATGCTTATATTTCTGCCAGAGTTTAAGTGTTTTCTTAAGAATTGTGCAGGCAAAGTGAAATCTACTTACAGATGTTTCATAATGTATTTATATAACATGATTGTTTAAGAGTCATCAAGGTTTTCATCCAGTATGTGTATCCAAATATTGTTTTGGATTTAAATTTACAGCTAATCTTCACTCTTAATATTACTGTGTGTTTCACCAGATATCTTTTCTGTTTACCTTTGCTACACATAATTCTTGCTAATTTTTTACTATAGACACTACTATTACAAATGTCCAAGTATCTTTTGCCTGTTATTACACTTTGTAAAATTAAAAGAGTAGTCATGACTCTAAATCAGAAAACACTGACTTCTTGTTTTATGGGATATCCCATACCTAGATTCTAATATCAGATCTGATACTAGCTAACTGATCAAACCAACTTTTACTTCATTATTTTCCTCACTTGAAAATATCATAATGCTTTAAAATGTGATAATGCATGTTCTCTAAAGTGTAACAGAATCATCTCATATGTATTTAACAGAATTGCTCATTGTTTGGTAAGTAAATTATTGAATTTCTTTTGTTTTTCCTCATGAAACATATCAAAACTTACCAGCTGTGTAACTCATGTATGTTGGGTTAGTAATATCCCTTAGTTATTGCAGGCTGAGCACGATTGTATGGTGAAGTTAAAATACAAAGAGGCAAGTGGAATAATTTTCAGGGTTCCAGAAGGATCAAAACCCTCTCCAAGAATCTGAGATAGTCTCAGGGCTAAGATCAAGACCTTCTCTGGGTGACCAGTATTTATTTGAAGGCAGAAGAGTACTCAGGAAGGGTGGAATCACTCAAGGACTTCTCCAAGTAGGAACTGAATTACTCTTTAATAGGATTAAATTAATTCACCCAGGAGTGAGATGCCTGAGGCTATAGTCTTTGTATAGTTGAGATCTGATCCTGGTGTCCTTGGATGTGATCTCGTCTTATCCTTTGAGGCTTTATGGTTTCATGCACCACTACAGACTTTAGTATGAATTAATGCCTCACAGAGGTTTCCTTACTATGAGTCCATCATCCATTTCCACACAAGGAGCCAAGGCCTTGGACAAATTCACAAATAAATCTGGAAAGTCAACTGGTTAATTTGTCCTGGTCAGGACTGCTTCACAGTGGACTCCAACACATACAATCTATATTAATTATAAATATATTTAATTATATATGTATTCACATTTAAATTTATAGATCTCATTTTTCTTTAAGAATGTTCAAACAATCTTTGTGCAAAATTTCTTTCTTAACTTGAAATATGTAAATTTTCACATTGCGGTACATTGAGGTACAGTAAAATTTATATTGTGTATATGATTAGCTACTTAACATTTCCAAATATACAATATGTTTTTTTGCCAATTCTATACCCATTCATCCATGTTACTTTGAAGGAATGCACTTATGATGTCTATGCAATTATGTTTATGTCTCTTATAGGCTCTTAGATTTTAGAAAGTTTATTCTCTTAATTATCTCTGTGCTCGAACTCATATACTAAGTCACTTTAAAGATTTTTATGTGAAACTTTATATCGTGCAAAATTTCAATTTGCTTTTATTTGCATCACCAAACATTTGCAGTTCTTGACATCTGTCACATTCATCCATGATTGAGTCAGTCAATTAATTGCTACTTTTCTTTAACATAGTTTTAACACCCAAGCTGTCATTTTCCTTACAATCCTCACTATTTTAGTTCACCTGACAATATTTTATGTGAATTTCCCTATGTATCTCTCATTGACATCCATGCCTCTAACCCATGCTTTTCCTGTGTCATGTATGTTACCAATGCTCTTTTCAAAAGAAAAATTACTTCTTTATGGTATATAGCTGGAAAGACTTTTGCAACAACTCCCCTCATCTCTGTATGTAGCCTGTGGAGTGAGATTTTATATTCTTGCAATTATTGTTTTTTTTCCAGTTTTTTAATCATCCCTGAGATTGTGACTTATTTTCATTAAAAATATATAAAATTCTGTTCTACAACATCTAAGTATAGGAACCCTGAAGGGCCTATTTTTGTTGTCTTGGAACACAAAGCTGTTGTGTGAAAATGGACTGAGTCCGTTCACATGGAACAGACACTCAGTGACTAAGAAAGGCCCGTCTGAGGGAATCAGTGTCTTCCTGGGCCGCCACCCACCCCAACCGCATGAAAGAGCCCCTCTAAGACCACTGGCAGGGGCACCTGAGGGAGTCTATGGCAAATTGGAAAGAACCTAGCAAATGCTAAGGTGATCTGCTGAGGACCCAGAAAAATACAAATTAGGGAAGCACAGGGGAGAAGAACTTGGTCCATCACAGATGCACCCCCTGTGCTTGGAACAAATGGCCTTTCAGCATGAGCCACTTTGCGGGTCTCTGAATTGCTGTGTACTAGCTCTGTGCCCTCTTGAGATGCAGTGCTGCCTTAATTGGATCTTAGTTGAATCCTTAAGCCAATGGGAGCACAAGGAGCAAAAATAAATCCATGCAGCTTGTTCATTGAGTTCAACCACTGGACCTGTGATGAGCGTTGTCAAGTGATCTCAGGCAACACTAAGCAAAAAAGAGAGAAGGAAATAGGAAGCCAAAACAAACCCTGAGCCTAACATGAATTACAAAATCACAGAATTGGGAACAATAAGGACGGCTCTTGTTTTAAGTGCCTAAATGTGGAGTCAGTCTATTTTTTTTCCTTTAACTAAGATAACTTACTACTATATTCTTTCCGTAAAGGACTTAAGTCCTTTAGCTAGATGCCTGCTGATGTACATTTAAATCACTACCTGCTTAAATTGTACCCTTCTTTTTTCTTGGCACTAGTCTTTCAAAGTGCAGCATTTATTTTCTTATTTTATGTAATCTTTCATGCCCATTATCATAATTAGTATTCCTGATCATTTCCTGCCAATTGTCTGAGTAGACCATTTGACTATTCCTCAGAATTTAGCTTATATGGTATATCCTGTGTAAGCCTTCTCCAGCTCTCTAACTCACCCGCTCATTTCAATGCACCCTCACATGTACATAGTCATCTTTTCCTTCCTGGGTAAACATCTACTTTTACTTTGTGGCTATTCAGTTGATTGAATTTATAACTTTTTAATTATATCAACAAAATATGTGCAATCAGAGTTAACTGGAAAGAAATTCTCCTGAGTGAGTGTTATGGTTGATACATTGTGTCAACTTGGGGAACCTAGAGGTTTAGCTGAGTGACTCAGGAGGAAGCTGGGGTGCTTCCTTTGTAAACATCCTGAGCCTGTGGAAGAGGAGGGCATGGAGATTGTGTGAGAGGTTCACGACCCCTGGGTGGGGTAGATTGTTTACAATGTAGGGAAGAAAAGGAGGCTGCTTATTCTTCCCTTTTGCTCTGGTTGTTTTGGCTGTGCTCTGCTGCCCTGAACAGTTTGCCCTCTGCCTTGCGCCACTCTGCCTCAGAACCAGCCAAGTATGGACTGAAACCTCCACAAACTGTAAGCTAAATAAACCTTTCCTTCCTTCATTTTGGGCGTTGGGCATTTTGTCTCAGCAACGAGAGAAAAGTAACCAAGGCAGTGAGCCTACCATATTCTGGCTGCAATACGCTTTCCTCAGTTGCCTTAAATGCCACATCACAGAGTTTGATCTGCTTTCCACTGAGCTTCAGCAGTGACAAGCATGATAGTTCTAATGTCAGCTCTTCAGTCTCCCACACTGCCTATAGTGAGCGGGTTTCTACAAGTCATCAGGTTGCTCATGCTGATGATACTTAAGGACTACAGAAATCGGGATGCACTATTTGTAGCACCCCTACCTTATGAAATGCCTAACTACTGCAGCTCACTGATGTCCACGCAGAAAACTTCCCGAAACAAGCACAGTTATAGCTTGCAAGGTGGTAAATGCCATTGTTCAATGTAACTAAACCCCTACAATCGAGATAAACTCCTAAATGGTGGGTAAAGTATATTATTTCCGGTAAGGGGTATGCTTTCTTAAGTTTGTTTTAAAAACAGAGCCAGACTTTTTTACTGTTGTTGTTTCTACTGATGAGTTTATCCAAGTATGAAAGATCCATTTCATTCAGCTGATGATTACGAACTGAGAGATTGAGTTAGTAAATGATCAGATTCTAATTTCAGTGTTTTTAAAATAAATAAAAAATAAAGTATGACAGTTTTTTAGGTCATTAAGATAAAACAAAAATACAGCTTATAAAAACAGAAAACAAAATGACTTTAAACATAAAAGATAAAAAATATCATATCCACAGAGGCACCAGCACTGAAACCTTAGTTGAGTATATTGCATAAGAGGAAATTTCAGAACAAATGGGCAGAAGACAGTTATTTAAACTTTGGGTTGTTAATAACAGATGAGGTATGGTTTATACAGACAATTTTTACAGTGATTGCCTTGAAGTTGTGGCCCAGCTATGAACCAAATTATCTGGAGTATTTTTGAACAATAAAAAGAGTATCTGAAACTAAAATAGCATAGAATTCAAACATCACTTCGAGTCTTCTTTTCCTCCTAAAACTTTAAATATGACAATTCTATAATTTGAATTCTGTCTCATTAATTTGCATATTTACATTTTACATTGAAATTATCAGATATAGTTTCAGCAAAAAAACTGTCAAAATACCTTCTTAGATTTCTATTAAGTTATTTATCAACACATACTTTTTGTAGTAAGGAACGTAGCTCAGCGAAGACATTCCATGGATAATCTGACTGAAGAAATCAGCTTCCTCATTCACTTCCGCTTGCTGGGACAAAATATCTGACACCCACAGTTTAAGGCGGAAACGTTATTTTGGCTCACAGTGTGCACAAGCTCAGTTCGCAGTCAAATGGTTCCTAAGCAGTAGGGCACTGCAGAGACACACGGGGGGAGGAGAGCTGCTCTCAGCATGGGGGTGGGGAGACAGAAAAAATGAAGGGGGGAGCAGGATAAATCCTCTCAGGCCACATCCCCGGTTACGCACCTCTCCTGACCACATCCCACCTCCTATAAATTCATCAATGGATTAGTCCACTGGTGATCATGAAGCCACCATCCTCCAATCACTTCCCCAAAGCCTTGCCTATCAGCACATGATGCTGTAGACAGACATCCAGAAAGAAGCCATAACACCAAGCCTCAGGCATTCAAGATAATTCGTGTATCCATAGTGTACAAACTCAGTGCTAGCATTCATGGTGTGCAAGGAGTATTTAATAGTGGAAATGCATAAGAGCGACTTCCTCACACACTAGAATTTATAATATCGTTAATCAATAATGATGCATGTTCCACAGTCAAAGGAATCAAAATTGTACTTGAAAAGCTGATGAACTTCTTTACATAGAATGCATTGATAGCTCATAGAGAATAGAGGAGTACCTGGAGAAGTCACTAGTATAACATATCATTTTGTAAACATTTAAATATTTTGGGAGAGCAGAAGTATTATCTTTCTTGGATAATTCTGAGTTTTAAGATTCTTTAGCATGAAACAACTTTTATTATTTTGAAAAGCCTAACATCTTCAATTCATAAACATCAGAAAAAAAAGAAAAATTACCTTAGGTAAGCCAACTGGAGTTAAGAAAAACTTATGAACTAATATTTTCTACAAATCAAGTAATTATTGGTCTCATATGATTATAGAAATGTCAAAACTTCATTTAAATCCCCTTTCCAAGATATCAAACTGTTCTAAGAATTAAATTGATATGAAATAGAGTAATCGAAGGAAAATATACAAACACAAGCTTTCTGTGGCACAGGAGTTCTGATAAGGAAAAAAAGACCTCAAATGTTTCAAAGCTAGAGTCACTTACACACATACTAAATTGGACAAAGAATAGTAAGCTGTGAAAGTTTGATAAGGTAAATGGGAATGGGCTCAAGTAGTTAATTGCACAGAGATGTGATCAGGAATATAAAGATTACTTTAACAACATTTTTGTACAGACCTCTTGGTTTACATTTTCCATCTTTGATATTAAAAATGCTGTCCATTTGGCTGGCAAAGAAAGAGTTTCTTCTTTTACTTTTAAAAACTGCATGAAAGAGTGATTTTTCTATGTGTGCAATTTTTGAAGGACTTGTCACTTAAGTGGTCAATATGTCAGTAGAGTATACTTTTAACTCTTCCGTGAACAAAATCCAGTCCTCTACTCTGTAGGAGTTGCTACCAATCAAGTTGAGATACGAGCAGTCAAACTACTATTTAATAGTGAGTGAAATGTTACCATTTCTTCAACACTGAAATATGAAATACTTTATTGGAAAAAATAACCTTTCAGAATATCTCTTCATCCACTGGAGATATTCTAGGGAAGATTAGTAAGTAGGGAGATGTGCCTCTAAATAGAACATCTTAGAGCAAACTGAGTCATGCTCTAAAATGATGGGTCTGACTTTAAAGGAATCGAACAGGATGTAGTGAAAGAATGTAGCCTCAAGGAAGGAAGTCAGCCAAGACAGAGGGACAGTTAGGGGATTTGAGTTCATATCCTCTTCCCCAATTCTCCCTTGCCTGTTGCCATTGTTACACTCTGAATCTTCATCTTGTTTTCCATTTTTCTTCTTTTGGTTCTCATTTTGGATCTTCTAGAATTAGTAACTGAATCCTCAAGTAATAGCTGGGGACAAAATGACTTGAGAAAATACATAAATTATTAATAAATATAAAAAATCTAACTGGGCCTGCAGCATTAGACAGATGAATCACAGAAGAAAATATTCTCAGAGAATTACTAGAAGAATAAATAGGGTTGTCATGCATTCCATTAATTGTACTCTTCACTTTAAAGTCAAGATAAAGCTATTTATGTAGTTTAGAAAATACAAATAATTCAAATTTCAAATGTATTAACATAAATTTTTATTACATTGAAAATATACTTGCATCACACAGCTTTAAAAGTATGGCATATCTGAATAACAGTAATAGTGTTATGGAAACTAGCTCCAATAAGCTGAAATTAATCTCTATTATAACTAATCTTTTTTGATAGATTAAATAAACTTGAAATTTTGAGGTATAACTAATTGTCTAAATTATTTTCAATGTCACAGAGTAATAAAAGGCAATGTTTAAATTATGCCAGTGTAAAGAAAGAATTTCAAGTCTAATTGTAAAATTGATCTCAGAGGTGTTTTCTGTTCTAAAACTATTTTCAGTGATCTCTAAAGGTAGTGCTTCCCCACATAAAAAGTTACCAATTCCTGTGCACTGTTTTACTTAGCAGTTCAAAGAGAGGAAATTATTTGACTATGTCTTAATAGAAAGGAATGTAAGGGTTCCAAAATGGTACTCAAGAGAAAGTAATTTGCATATGTTGCAATAGAGAGGAATGTAGGAATTATAAATGCTATTCCTAAGAATGAACTCTCAGTACTTTGAACTAAAACCAACAGCCTCAGAACTCAAGTCTATCTTAGAATTCCTGAAGGAGCATTCTCCAGGGTTCACTTATTGGCCAAATGAAAGTTTCTGTTGAATGAATGAAATTGTTTTGAGTTTTGGTCCTATAATTTCATCAACAGGAAAGATTAACTTGCACTAAAGACTAATGTGGAGGCCACAGCCAGAGCCGAAATGAATTATCTGTTCCTCAAGCGTATGCATCTCTCTTAGAAATCATTTCCTCTCATTCTGAATTGCTCACCTTCTGCTTGTCTTCTTTTCCATAAAGATAGCACATAAGCTTCTAAGCCTCCCGGGTCATTAGGCACCCTCTGTGTGGTGATGCCCCACTGCATGTAGTAAATGTGTATGAGCTTTTCCCAGTTAATTTGCCCCTGGAAGTTTTTTCAGCAAACCCAACTTGGGAACCTTTGGAGAAAAAAGGGAAGATGCTTTCACGCTAACTCTAGACACAAAAGGTTAAGTTACTTTGTAAATTTTCTCAGCATTCTATAGGAATAGGAATAACTGGTAATTGGCAGAAATTGACATGAAGAGAAATAAAATATGCCCTTTAAAACATTAATTGCATTTGTTAGTTTTGTGGAAGTGTAGGAACTTTTTAAAAATAGACAAAACCATTCCTACAATTATCACGACACTCAAGAGAGCTTCTCACAGCGCTATGCTTGGTATTATTCAAATGGTTAGTGTAATAATCATTATATCTAGAGATATAATGTGACACAGCAGCCAAAATTACATTGAACACTGAAGAATCACAGAATCACAAAAACATTATGTCACGTCCTGGATTAGGTGACCCCAAAAGATAATTTATAGTAACAAATATTATGTATTTAGGTTGTGAATCAAATTAACTTCTGTGGTTTCCTATAAAGAATCCTTAGTCAAAAGCAAAGGTGAAGAGTTGGTAATATAGAACAATCGTGGTGCACCATAGGAAATCAAAGTATTTACATATTGTAACTCATGGAAGTGTAATGGCTGATATCAACCCACTGTAAAGCAGAGCATCTTTTACCTTCCTAGACACGTTACTCTTCTGTACTAAATATTGTACAAGATTTATGAGTGTAACAAGCAAAAGCATGATCCTACAAATAGCAATTTCATCCATGAGCAATTTCGTGGGATATGTAGAATGATAAATGTTTGAAATTTTATTAAATACTTGTAGCTTTGCTGTAAAATAGTATATACTAACTGCAAATTACACTTATTCCTTGTGGTGTATAGCTATTTCTTTCACAAAATCCCTCCCCTCCTGGCAACAAAGTACTCTATCCTCTCCAGAGAAACTATGCCACACAGTAATATTAATTCTGTGTTACTGTTAAGAGTGCTGCAGGCTGTCAATATATTTATCAACATTTTTCTTACAACAATTTCTTTACCAGTTATTGCTTTAACATATGTGAATAACTGTAGCTCTAAACTTGCTTTGTGAATAATTAAAATACTTTCCCATTTGCTTGGTAATCTTTACCAGCCAAGCAGAAAACATAAAGCTAATTCACCAACTTTGCTGTTCAGATTTCTGTGTCATGAAGGAAGGACAAATTAGTGAACTATATCTAAGTTTAAAACTTGTAAATGTTGCAAGAAAAACAAGGAAATTTAAAAATTGAGGGGGCTGGGGTTATAGCTCAGTGGAATAAGCGCCTGCCTAGCAAGCGCAGGGGCCTGAGTTCGATCCCCAGTACCGCCAAAAAAAAAAAAAAAAAAAAAAAAAAAAAAAAAAAAAAAAAAAAAAAAA
>PVLD010014514.1:0-27927 GCA_004027595.1 Dinomys branickii | reverse complement strand
ACTAGTTCAGAACTTTGGAGAAGATATCAGTAGCTAAAAGGATCAATCCAATCCATAGTGTCCATATTGTCTCTTAAACATTGGAATTTTTTGTGACTGCCTCCTAAGCCAGCACAATTTCTACCTTGGAAAAATACAAGAGATGTCTCCCTGGCTTCTTTAATTCCATTTGTAGCACAGCCTCACGGCATTTTGTACACTGAACTCCATATCCTAAAATACGTAAGCTGTTGTCATACTACCATGTGATAAATCTCTGTAGGTGCCTACTTATCCCCAGTCCAGTCTCAACCTTGACTGGAAGTTCACAAACCACTGTTCTTTCTTGAAGCTTTTTATATGCCTTCTACGGTCTTTATTTTCTTCTTCTGCAGATCCCTGTTAGGCCTTCTTTCAAAGCTCATCGCTTCCCTAGCTACTACTGATTAATGCCTCTAATTCTATATATTTTGATTTAAAGAACATTTTCTAAGCCACAACTTATCTGGTTAGTTGCTCCCAGAGGCATACTGAATATCCTACCATTCAGTAGGATACTGGAGAGACCGGACCTTAAGTGTCAATGCGTTGGTAGTGCTGATTGTTGAGCTCTGAGCATCAGATAAGCAGCTATTGCTTCTGCTGAAGTCAAACAAAAACATGACAGTGCACCACTCCAAAAACGTTTTAGGTAAAACTACTCTTGAAGACATAGCAGGCTGTTTCTTTGCATTAAGCTTGTAAGATAATTTACCAGGGACATGAAGAAGTAGCTGCTAGTTGTCCTTGTGTGATTTAGATGATAAAATTTGATTAGAAACATTTCTTGCAATGACTCCTGCTCTGAGAGCATGTCTGAGCTCTCGCCTTCATGGTCTTCTCAGGCTCTTGTCTGATGAAACCGTTTTACTTGGCAGCTTCCTACCTTGTAACCTACAGGGATCAGACACAGTGTACTCACAAACAAAACATGAGGAAAATAAATAAAATGCATAGGCTTTAGACGTTTTAGCCAATATGTGTCAAAAGATCCTGGAGCGGTAGGAAATGTAAAACTTTCCTCTAAAATTATTTTTTGGTCTTTTTCCTAGTTAAGATTATTTAATGTGTGTAGGGACTGGAAATACAAAATTAAAAAGTGCTTATTAATTCATATACAGGTCAATATTTGAAATCAATAATTTCTATTCTGATTTTTGAATGAGGGAAAATGTATATATAGATTTGTGTAAAAAGGTACTTTCAAATATGGACAATAATTAAATTGTATTGCCTAATAACAATCTATTAAAAATGTTTTAATCTTTTTATATTCTTCCTCATTTTATTTTTGTACACCTTTTATGCTGATTTTTTAAGCATCTTTTCAGGTCTCTTCAGAAGAACATTAGTTTCATTCAATTCTTTTTCTTTTTAAAGTAAATTTGTGAGTTGCATTTGTTGTGATTTGTCTTCATTTAGTTTTTTAATTTTATTTTCTTAAAGGCTGACAGTCAAACTAAAAATGGTTTGCTAGACTCTCATGAAAAAAGTGAAGGCTACATGAAAATAATTTTACTCCCTACACCTATATGGTGGAGAGTGGGTTAAAACTTTATAAATTTCCTCTTGGATTTCTGAGTGGACCTGAGAATTAAGTGGATGTAAGATAGAAAAATAGGAGATATACATTTAATATAAGATTTTTGTGGTACAGAAACCCTCGTAGTGAATAAGGAACTGTAGAAGTGGCAAAATCTGAATAACTATATTGGGTAGTAGAATAAAGAGAAACAATTGAGGAAAAGTGATTAACTATGTGATGAGACGGGAGATAAAAATTATTTTCACAAGTTCAGCTTGTTTGTAATTCTCTCGTTTGTGGTATCCAGTGAACAATGCTTCTTTACTCTTGGTAAAAGCAAGGGGATCTTTCACATAGGAGTTTTAATCTGCTTTCAAGAAGGAAGTGGAAAGAAAGAAGTAGGGGAGTAGAGTGACCTTCTTGCACCAGCTGCTTTTAAATTGCCTTTAAAGTAACTCATGCGAAAGCGGCCTATTTTATAAAGGTCTGTTCCCACAGCCTTTAACACCAATGTAAGTTTGCATACCAAGAAAGTAGGTCACATGTTAATATATCACCTGTGTTTTGCCATTTGTGAAGTTGCAAAGACTTTTAGTGATACTGCATTTTAGAAATATCATTAGTCAATATCATCACTGAAGAAAATGTGTAACTACTCTGATTTTTTCTGGAAGAAACATAACGATACTTATTGATTGCAATACTTGATACTTATTGGCTGCAATAAAATACTTGATCATCAGTACAGAAATTAGTCCCACTTTTTATTCTTCACAAACACCAGTTGCTGCCCAAAGGAGAAAATATGTTTATATTAAAAAACTCACAAATATTAAAAAACTTTCTTGCATGAATGAATAAAATACATATCTGCTCAACAAGACACCAAGCCGAAGATACTTTATAAGAGAAAATCTCAGAAGTGAATCTTTTGCACATAATTTAGCTATCAAACGTTTTTTCCCTGTGTGTGAAGTCTAAAGATTTATACTATATAAATGTAAGGGAATTTGATGTTATAGTATCTAACACTTTTAAAAAGGATAGCAGAGCTGAACTTAGATTTTTACTGTCTCTTTACCTATTATGATGCTGAATTGAAAACAATACTTAAGACATTTGAAATTTAATTTATTTTAGGAAAGATGTTTTTCCATGATTTACAGGGATTAAAAGAAATGAGGCCAGTGTCAAGGGGATGTCAGAAAGACACTGCTGCTATTTGCAAACAGAATAACCTACAGAAATGTTTTTCTCAAACTGCTGAACAAGCAAGAATTTTACCAACTTGTTGGATAATCTACTGATTAAAAAGTATTTCTCTGCATAGGTAATCATTTGTGTCTGTAGCCTTAGGCAAGGTCTTTCCATAAGTTTTACTTTAAATTTCCTGCCAACGACAGGTAATGCACATCAAGTCTTGTCTATATCTCCTTGTTTATGAAACAACCTTCTACTGAGTCTTTCTTGAATATTTATTGGAGTGTTGTGAGGTTTCAAGCACAAAATAAGTGATTCGCTTAGCAGGAATGGAGATGCCGATCAATAAAAATTGTTTCTCCCAGACTTAAATTCATTTCTAGAAACTTCAGCAAAGTTCAGTTACTGTAACACCTGTAACATTTACTTATTTTACCGCAAAAATGGAATTTCAGTATATGTGTTATTTACAGATAATACTAAAGGCATAAATCACACAGAATATTGGATATTATGCCTTTAATCCTCAGAAATTTAAACACTGTCAGTTTAGATGAAACTAAAAGTGCTTTGTTCTTTATTAAGGTTATAGCAGAAATGTGACATTATCCAGAGGATAAAAATATATGTTGGGTTTAGATATTTTGTCCTGAATAAAGCTAAGCAACCATCCCGCCCCTCTGCCGACTTATGCAGTTAATCACAGCTCCCTGTCTAAGCATGAACACCCTCCTCTCTGTGCTTCCTGTACTTGTATCCTAGGCTCACATACACACGATATATTCATTAATTTAAAATATTCAAATTAAACCCTTCCTGTATTTTAGACACTTTGCAGGCAGAGGATGATGGAAAATGATTCTTTCTCTGACATATTAAAGCACAAAGTACTACAAACAGCGGTGCCTAGATAGCATAGAGTTAAAAAGAAGGTTTTGCAATTTATTAAGTGAAGTAGTAAGCTCTACAGGAAATAATTCACATGCATCTTTAATTAAGGAGAAATGCAATGTCTGTTTGAATTAAACATTTTTTGGGGGGGAGAACAATTGTGACAGGAGAAAAAAATGAATCAATGTACCTCGGATAGGGTTCACTGTTGTAATTAGACATCGGTATAAATGTTGAAAATATGTTAAAGTAATTCACTTACTGAGTTCTAGGATAGACAATGTCATTTGAGGAGAAAAAAAATCAAGTCTCAAAAGAATCACTTCTACTCTTTCCCTCCTTTACATAAATCATTCTTTAAAACTTCCTTATTTTAAATGGACACTGCTTTGAAGCATCTGTTTTTATTTTCTGAGAGTGTGTTTCTCTGTGCTTGCTCAGGCAGGCCTGTCCCAGAAGTCAGGACAGCTTTGGAGTAGCTGAGATTACAAGTGTGTACCGCAAAGGCCACTCTCTAAGAAGCACTTAAATTGCAAGCAATATTTCATTGTCTTCTAATGTTTATTCATTTTTTATAATTTAACTTAATGTACTCAGTGCACTTTTGTCTCGTACATTTTTACAGCTGATTATGAAACAACCTATCTACTTTGAATGACATATTTTAATATTTAATATTTACTTATATATAAATATTCATTCAGTCTAAGAATTCTGAGTTTATTTAAATCTCAAATAGTAAATATTAGTCTCTTAAAACTATTTTCCATTTTTACAGCTCCAAAAAAAATAAAACCAAACAGCTTTATATCACTGGGATACAGATGTGTGTGTGTGTGTATGTGTGTGATCTATTAATGTCATAATTTTCTGCATATTGAGCTTTTATTTCTGTTTCTTTTCCTTCCCTTTCTTTAAAGACATGTATATATACTTACATGAAAGAGACTTAAAAATATTACTACATCTCATTTTTATAATGAATTTATGCCTAATTTTATACTATTTGAATATAATGCTATCGTTTATTCACCTTTTTCATTCTTTACACATGTTGAATTTATAAATCCCACATTATAGTTTTTAAGTCAATGTCAAAATGAAAAAAATTCTATGAAAGCAATAACCACTGTTGAGACCATATCACCTTGTCTATAGATTAGTTGTGATTGTACTATTTTTTATGCTAATTGGTGTCTGCTTGTCAATATGTTTTTGTACTTCTATTTTTTTTAAATTAAAAAAAAAGAAATAATATACCAGATAACAGATATTTTGAGGAAAGCTACAAACTTACAAAAAATAAAGGCAAATAATTTAGTAAACAGTTTATTAAGCTAATTTTAGCATATCCTAAACTAATTATATGTGCACTACGAAGAGATATTTTTCATTTGATCATTAAAAGCTGTTTATAAATCCTTATTGTAGTGATCTCCTAGGTTGTTTGTTTGTATTTGTCTCCTAGCCAGCCTAATTCCTTCAAAAATTAAATTCTTCACTCTTCTTCCTATGGCATTTCTAGTGGAACTCATCTCATCATCGCTTTGTCATGTAGTGCTTGTGGCACATTTGACATGAAGGCTTAGTCATACTGTATGTTCTCCTTCCCTGGCCTCACCTGATTTAGTGCAGATGTAGGCTGTCTCCCCACATAATGTTACAGGAATTCATTCTAATGGTTTAGTGGAAATTTGGAGAATGAACATCTGTCTACCTGCTTGGGTTGATGAACCTGTAGGAATTTGGTCTGAAGTTGTCTGCTGTGAACCTGCCAAAGCCAAGGTGCGACTGTGAGAAAGTAAAGCTGCTTCAGTAGATGCAAATACCAGAGATGATGGACCGAGGCGATGTGCCTGTCTCTGTGCAAAATCAGGACCATGAGTTAGCTGTTTAGTGGATTACTTCGGTATTCAGTGTTTGAATTAAAAACTTTTTTAGGTGAAAATACTATGTCATTTTTTAGATAACTGTCCTTATATGATACCTTTAATGGTGATCAATATCCAGCTCTCTTTGATGTATTGTTTAATGGAGAGAAAAAATGCAAAAGCAAGTGTCAGCTGAGTTGCACAAAGTCCAGAAAGAGAGAGGAAAAGGTAGTTATACACATATATATAACTATATAATATTAATATGTATTAATATATAGTATTATGATATAAGTATATTAATATATTGATATAACTATATATAATATATATTATTACATCTAAACTGAGATTCTCAATAGACAATTATAAAGTAAATATAATTGTAAGATGTAGGGTCTGTGATAGTTTTAAAGAATATATAACAAAGTTCATGTAAAAAACACAAGTGCTTGATTTTGCTTTTCATGTTACTATAGCTTTAGAATGAAGTTTGTGTTATAACCTTTGAATTTATTTATTTGACTTGTAAAAAATATAGCCTTCAGAATGCCTAAACTCTTCCTAGATCAAAAAATTTACTACCTCATAAGAATAACTCTAAAAGAGAGACCTGCAAATGCTGCAAAGACATAAAATCTATATAGGGAAACAAGTAAGACTTGAAGAAAATAATACATTAGTTCTTGAAGTGCCTTTCAGAGTAGAATTTATAGATTTGGATGTAAATTGACAGTGTTCTTACTACCAGCAGTGGACAATGGAAATGTGGATTCACAGACTGCACTACTATTTACAAGTTTAAAGAACAATAGTAAGCATTTACACTATTACAATTTTATCATCTACAATAAGACACAAGTTCAGAAAACAAAAACTTTTCAAAGATGTAGCATTGAGTTACTAAAAGTAGAAATTAAAAAGTATAAAGATGTTATAGCTATTTTAATTGACTGTTATAGGAAATATATAGTAGAAAATAGATGATTCCTCATAATATCAAAACTAATAGATAAGAGACATTTGTAATTTGGTTTTTATGAAGCATCAAATTATAATTTTTTTTTTTTTTTTGCGATACTGGGTATTGAACTCAGGAACCTGTCAAATTATAATTTGGTTATGTTAATCAGTTGACATGATTTGTATTAACCTACATGAAAAACAATCCTACATATTACTGTTTTAACCTTAGAAAAGAAATCGTTAGTGGACTTATCTCTTAAAGCTCTTTAGTGTTGACTTTGTATCCAGTTACACTGCTGAATTTGTCAATTAATTCCAGGAGTTTTCTTGTGGAGTTTTTGGGGTCCTCCATGGGTAGTATCATGTCATCTGCAAATAGTGATAGTTTAACTTCTTCCTTTCCTATCCTTATTCCTTTTATTTCTCTCTCTTGTCTAATTGCTCTGGCTAATGCTTCCAGAACTATGTTGAATAGGAGTGGTGACAACGGACATCCTTGTCTTGTTCCTGACTTTAAAGTGAAAGTTTTCAGTTTTTGTCCATTTAGTATGATGTTGGCAGTTGGTTTGTCATAGATGGCTTTGATCAGATTGAGGTAGAGGCCATCTATTTATATTTTTTCTAAGGTTTTTAACATGAATGCATGTTGGACTTTATCAAAATCCTTTTCTGCATCTATTGAGATGATCATGTGGTTTTTGTCTTTGGCTGTATTGATATGATGTATTACATTAATTGATTTGCGAATATTGAACCATCCCTGCATTCCTGGAATAAATCCTACCTGATCGGGGTGTATGATTTTCCTTATGATTCGCTGTATTCTATTTGCTAGTATTTTGTTGAGTATCTTTGCATCTATGTTCATTAGAGAGATTGGCCTATAGTTCTCTTTCCTGGTTGGGTCCTTCTCTGGTTTTGGTATCAGTATAATACTTACCTCCAGAAATGTGTTAGGGAGAGTTGCTTCCTTTTCGATTTCATTGAAGAGTTTGAGGAGTGTTGGCATTAAATCTTCTCTGAATGTTTTGTAGAATTCTGCTGTGAATCCATCAGGGCCTGGGCTTTTGTTACTTCGTAATTTTTTTATAACATCTTCAATCTCGTTAATTTATATTGGGTTGTTGAGGATTTTTGAGTCTTCCTGACTCAATTTTGGTAATTTGTACCTTTCAAGGAATCTGTCCATTTCTTCTGGATTTTCTATCCTATGGGAGTAAAGATTTTCAAAGTAGGTATTAATGATCTTTTGGATTTTTGTGGGATCTGCGGTGATTTCATCCTTTTCATTCCTTATTGCATGAATTTGAGATCTTTCCCTTCTTTTTTTGATAAGGTTGGCTAGGGGTTTATCAATTTTATTTATTCTTTCAAAAAACCAACTCTTTGATTCACTTATTTTTGTAGAGTTTTCTTCATCTCAATTGCACTAATTTCTGCCCTAAGCTTTATAATCTCCCTTCTTTGGGCTTTTGGTTTGGCTTGTTGCTCTTTTTCTAAGAGAAGAACAAATATTGTGAAAATGGCCATACTACCAAAACTGTTGTACAGATTCAATGCAATTCCCATTGAACTACCATTAGCATACCTCACAGATCTAGAGAAAATATGCCTTAAATTCATCTGGAACCAGAAGAGACCCAGAATAGAAAAAGCAATCCTGCGCAACAAGGACAAGTTGGGTGGAATCACAATCCCTGACCTGAAATTATACTGCAAAGCTACTGTAATAAAATCAACCAGGTACTGGCTAAAAAACAGACCTGAGGATCAATGGAACAGACTGGAAGGTGCAGCCACAATGAAAAACCCACTCAGCCACCTAATATTTGACAAAGGGGTCAACCAAACTCACTGAAAAAAAGAAGGCCTGTTTACTAAATGGTGCTGGAAAAACTGGCTTGCCTCTTGCCGAAAACTGAAAATAGACCCCAGTCTGTCACCATGCACCAAACTCAGGTCAAAACAGATCACAGATCTCAACATTAAAACAGAAACTCTAAATCTATTGGAAGAGAAAGTAGGTAAAATTCTTGAAGACATAGGAGTAGGCAGAGAGTTCATGAACAAAAATGAAACTGCAAGGGAAACACTTCAAAGAATCAGTAACTGGGACCTCATCCTACTGAAAAGTTTTTGCACATCTAAAGAAATCACCAGCAAAGTAAAAGGAAAACCCACAAATTGGGAAAAAATCCTAGCTGGCTGTCCCTCAGACAAAGATCTTCTATCTAGAACATACAAAGAATTAAAAAACATGTACCTGTCCAAATTCAAAGACCCAATCCAGAAATGGGCATCTGAGATGAGTACACACTTCTCAGATAAAGAAATATAAATGGCAAATAAATATATGAGAAAATGTTCCACATCCTTAGTCATCTGAGAAATGCAAATAAAAACAACACTGAGATTCCATCTCTCCCCAGTAAGAATGGCCAGTATGAAAAATCATCCAATAACAAATGCTGGTGAGGCTGTGGAGAAATAGGGACTCTATTACACTGCTGGTGGGAATGCAGACTGGTGCAACCACTGTGGAGAGCAGTTTGGAGATTTCTCAGCAAACTAGGTCTAGAGGTTCCATTCAAACCAGCTATTCCCCCTCTGGGTATTTTCCCAGAAGATCTGAAAGCATCATATCACTCTGATATATGTGCACCCATGTTTATAGCAGCGCAATTTGTAGTAGCTAAATTGTGGAAGCAACCCAAGTGTCCATCCACAGAAGACTGGATTAAAAAACTGTGGCATTTTTATATAATGGAATATTATTCAGCTATGAAGAGGGACAGATTTGGGGCCTTTGTAGGCAAATGATCACAATTGGACACCATACTCATAAGTGAAGTAAATCAGAGGTACGTGTGCAGGCAACGTATTGTATCACTGGTGTAAGAACCTGAGGGTGGGAATATAATCTAAGAGACATGAAGGAAATCTGTTCAAAAGTAAAGAACAGATGGGACGAGGGAAAGGAGAAAAGAAAGAGGCAAAAATGTGTGTATGTATATATGTATATACATATGTGCAGGATGGCTAACATGATTCTACTATTATATTATGTCACTTAATGGTAAGGAATAGTTGATGACTGGTTGTTTGATCAATCTTGTATGTCTATATGTGTTCTCTTGAGCATACACTTTGAAGATATCAATATGCAATGCAGCAACTATTGTTGGTTTTCTGTTGCTTTGTCTATAATTCAATTCTGATTATACTGTTATTGTGCTACTTTGTGTCTCTTTGTTAATGCTTTCCATTTTTTTTTCTGTTGTTGTTGATGCAGCTCTTTTTGCTTTCACACTTTAAAAAGAAAAAATTATGTTAAAAGAGAGGAGAGAAGAGAAAAAAAGGAAAAGGAAGGGATAATTATCTATGTATGTAAGTAAGTTTGTAAGTATATGCAGCATATCTAACATAGTTGTACTACTGACTTAGGTCACTTTATTGTAAGGAATAGTTGATGATTAATTGCTTGATCAATTTTGCATGTCTATATCTGTTTTCCTGAATATACACTTAGAAGTTATCAATATGTAATGCAACAACCATTGTTGATTCCCTGTCACCTTATCTGTAACTCAGTTTTGATTGTACTATTCTTATGCTACTTTGTGTCTGTTTGTTAATATGTTTTTGTTCTTATACTTTTTTAAAAAAAAGCTATTCAGAAAAACTTAACTATAACATTTAAATTAGAAATTGAAGAATATATAATCTATTCTTGGTATTTAGAGGTCATGCTAATGGATTATACATTATTCATTTAGTGGTGTGTATTCTTTCTGCTACTACTTTTAAGAAGTTAAATAAGGACTTGTCTAAAAGAAAGAAAAATTTAAAGTGTGGTATATTGTAGAGGAATTATTTAATTTTACTTTTAAAGGAAGTCTAAGATTATCTCTTAGTAGGGTAAGATTAATCTGTGCCATGAAAAAAATTAATAAACATGTTTGTTTTTTCAAAATTTGTAAATACTTTTTATTTGCTTGTACTCTGACATGTGTAAAACATTGAGTTAAATCAGTTCAATATAATCAAAATCATCTGGTGAGTTAAGTGTACCTAGTGTGATTCTGGTTTCTATCTAGATACTATATTAACAAAAGCACACATATTGCATTGGTACTTTTAATTATGGATTCTCTTTGTGCATACTCACTAACAGACAAATATGTAGTGATTTTAGAATAATTACCACATTAGACAGAAGAAACACACTTTCTGATGTTCAGCAGAAGGAACAACATTATGGTCGCCTCAAGAAGAAAAACCAGACGGAGATTTTTCCCCTGCCAAAGCTTCTTGCCTGGAGGTAAGATTTCTACTGATGCTTTTCCCTTGGAGGTGGGTGGAGGGGACTCCAACAAATCTCAGATATTTTGTTGTTTTGAGGGAAAATACGGGAGTTTGGAGAAATCTGATTGACTCGAGCAAAAATATCCACACTAATTTATCAAAATCTCTGTGTGGTCCAAGAACCTTTCCAAATAAATGAAATCTCAGAGGGAAATGAAGTTAATCCCTTGTATGCTAAAGTACAAAGACTAAGTTGTAAAGAAGCAAAAATTCTGTGTAACACCTTCAAGAGCCAGTTTTGAGAAGACTGCACTGCATTCCTTTGGTTTTGGCATCTCAAGAATAAGGATGACGGCTTTCATTTGTTTATAGGAAGTGTGTCTTTCAAATATGAATTTCAGCTACTCTTAAGAAACAGCATAAGCTTCAAAGTACAGTAAAGTTTATTTTTTATGTGCTGTTTTTTCACTGTTTAACTTAAGCAGTCTGCTAACATACCATATTTTATAGGCATATAAAAATGTAGAGTAGAATTTCTTCAAAAAGAAAAGTCTACAGAAAAAGAAATATAACTTAAAATTATTTTTTGCTATCCAATATGGATGATGTTTCTAAAAGTCTACCTTGACTTAATACAATTGTATTACATGTATTATTTGTCATTTGGCTTATTAGTCAAGAATCTGATCTGTATATATAATAATTAACTTTATAAAATTTTATAAAATAAATTAATCTGCTGCTGGAAAAATGAAGGAGGGGGAAAAGAAGAGGTAATTGAAATGTGTTATATACAGGTACCAATCCCCTGTAGGGAGTGTACTCATTAGGAACTGCTAACAAATACTACTAAAAATTTAGTCTTAAGAGAAAAAGAAAGAGATATAGATTCACTATGAATCTTAAATTTTGGTTATCAGTATTCTCAAGAAACTCCACATGATGATAGTGAGAAAATCTTAAGGAAAGAAGAAAAACTTACTCCAAGAAGCTGCAGGAAATATATTTCTGTGTTTGCATAGTTTAGGGAATCAGTCACAATTCCACAACCAGAAATTTTATTGAATATGCATGGATTTTGGTAGAGATAGCATATGGGTACCCCTAGAATTGAGTTTGAATAAGTTCTCATTTAAAGTTTAGCTCAGAGTCATAATAGTCCTTAAGAGTAATGTAAAAGACAAAAATGATAAGCTAGTAAGTTAATTGTTTTGAAGGACTATCCAGGCCTTTTTTGAAAAAAGATGAAATTAAGTTCTGGCACTTAACATTGTAAAATGTGTAGCATGTGCTGAAAAAATATAATATATATGAAGAGACAAGAAAATGCAACCTGTAACAAAGAGAAAAATAAATTAATAAAGGAAATTTGAAACAAGTAGCAAGTTATAGAAGTACACACATACATATGTATTTATAAAAATTTATCCAAAGTTTGGAGTGTATGATATTAAAACTAAAAGTTAACTTGGGGAGAGAATGACAAAGACAGTATTATAAAAGAAAAGATTATTGAATTTTAATACATCACAATACAACTTATCAAAAAAGAAGGAAAGAAATGTTACTACAAATCTTAAAAAGAATTTCAGATATATGTAAGAAAGTGTTAACTGATTTTACATAGAGGCCACTAATGTGTTAACTCCAGACATTAAAAACTTTTCTAAATGCTAGATAAATTTTTCCAAATGTGAAGAAATCTTCTCAAAATCCAAGATCAGCAAATTCCAAACAACCTAAGGAAACAGATACTTATCCACATTTATAAGCAAACCACATCAAAAATCATCACAAAAAAATTACTAATCAGTGGTGAGGAAGAACACTACACAAGGTATGTCAGCGTAAAGCCATAGGTAAATATTCAGGAATAGGGATAATATCTAGACTATGCCTATCTGAAAGCATGAAAGTGGTAAAAAATAACTGATATCCTTAAAGAGATTAAAGAAAAGAAACAAATAAGAAGAAAAATTGTCCAAGTAGTACCCAGAAATAAAATTATCTATGCAAAGTAAAAAAAAAAAAAAAACTCCAGAACAACAGTCAAAAAATATATCTCAATAGATTTGTAGCCCAAAAAATAAAAAGACTAGGAAAATGATACCATATGGATATTTTGAGCAACCAAGAAGAAAGAACAGAATGATATATGGAAAATATCTAGATAAATATAAAAATTCTACATAATATTTTAATATAATTTATTCTTTAAAGTGAGAAAAATTAATGAAATATATGAAAGTAATGTGACAATGAACTAAACGAGGGTAGGAAAGTACAAAGATGAAGGAGAAAAGACATATTTGGTCACATATATTATTTAATGGTAAATTTTAACCAGTTAAATATCCATACATTAAGCCCTAGGACACCTGTGAAGAAAAACTACAAATTGTAAATAATAACTCAATAATGTTGATAAAAAATGCTAAAAGAACTTGAAAAAGGTAACCAAGTATATAAACAGATAAAAAGTGGATTTATTCAAACCATTATGATTTAATGATGATGGAAAATTTAATAATTAAACTTTCCATCTAGAAGCCTTAAATTGGTTCATTGAGGAAGAACAAATTAAATTCAATCTGTCAGAAATACACTTTCGGTGTTTTATGACACAAGAAAATGAATATAGTTAGCAGCAATACATTATATATCTCAAAATACTTTAAAAAGAGCAAGTTACTTATCAAAAAATTAAGGATAAAATTTAAGGTGACAGATATGTTAATAACCCTACCCAACTATAGTGTAGATTTTCTCTTCACTGGGACAAAATACCTCAAAACAACCTCATCTAACTGCAAGGAGAGTTTATATTAGCTCATAATCTCAGTAGATTCTGTCCATGATCTGCCAGGTCCAGTGAAGAAACAGCACTGTTACAGGGTATGGCAGAAGAAAACTGCTCAGCACATGACAGGCATGAAACAAAGCTGGAAAGGAATAAATTCTCCAGTTCATGCCCACATGGACCCCATTTCCTAAGTGCATATTCAGCTATCAAACTCATCAGTGCATTAATCCACCATGAAGTGTTTTGTCTCCAGTGATCCAGTCACCTTCCAAATACATGAGACTTTTAGGAGATATTTAAGTAGAGTGTTACTCCCCATTTCTCAAAACAAAACAAAAAAAAAGATTATTCATCTTACTATGTAAAATGTATCTATTCCATGTGCAAGTTTTTTTCACATCTAAACAGTTCTACCATTAATGAAAATTCCAATCTTCTCTGAGACTCAAGACAAACTATTAGCTGTGAGCCCTACAAAAATCAAAAGGAAGTTAAATACTCCTAACATACATGCAATGGCACATGGTTAAAATTTCAATTCCAAAAGGGAGAACTAGGGGGCTAAAAAGGAATTGGCCCAAAGCAAGACAAAACCCATCGAGTATAAATATTATAACTTGGAAATTCATGTCCAGCATCTGGAAAGGATGCAGAGATATACTAGTTCAGGGGGTTTGGGTAGTGTTATCATATTCCCCTGTTGTGAGACATGTGGCTTTCTTCTGCTGACACCACTCACAGCCTATAGATTTCCAAAGCAGAGATTGCACATTGCTGGCCTCCCCAGATTTCTGGTATTTACATGGTTCTTTCATCTTCACTCTCATAACTCTATGCATAGCTTCCTGGGATACATTGTTTGGCTTCTCAAGGTTTCTTTTGAATTCTTGGTGGAAGCTTCTGTGACACTGTAACTATTGCTTTCTGCATGCCTAAAACTCAAGCACCACACTAATACTGCCAAGATTTGCCATCAGTGGCAGCCTTAGCCAGGCCATCACTTCAGCCAAATTTGCAGTAACTTCTGAGTGCCTAGATATTGAACTATAGAAAAGACTTAATTAAGAAGTCATGGATGAGCTGAACACCCAGGTATTTTCTTCTCAAAGTAAATGCTTTCAAAGTTTTGTATTTGTCCATTGTACATACTCGAGTCATCAAAGAGTGGGGTGTGGCCAAGTCCTGATATGTCTCAGAGCTTCTTTTCTATTGGCATGCGTCAAATTAATGCTAATAATTCCAGCAATAATGCTGTCCTGGGCAACGTCTTTAGAGGTGCTTCTTTTTAGACTGATGTCACATCACTCAAATTGGCTTTATGCTCTTGATTCTCACCATAATCTGGCTAAAAGCAACTAGAAGAACCAATGCAACAACTTGAATGTTGAGCTGTCTTCCAGATTAATTAGTCCACTATTTTTAATTATCTTTAATCTTAGTCTCCTACATGATCTCAGGAAATTGGCAAAATGTAGATGTATTTACTGTCACCTCTAGCACACATGGCCTCTAATCCAACAGCCAAAGGAGTTCTTATTTCCAACAAAAATCTCATGAGCCTGGCCTTGGCATTTGCATTCCTAGCAACAATCTAGCCTTCTAAGCTTGGACTATAATCAACCATCAAGCCCTTGTTATAGCATACTAGGGCCTCCGTAACCTGTATCTCCAAAGACTTTCAAACTCCTCTTACAACCAAGTCCTACAGGCATTAAATCACAGAGTCACGGAGACTCAGGTTAATGGTCTATCTGGGTATCAGTTTCTTGTTTCATCAGCTTTCCTCTTCCTGGGACAAAATAACAACATCTACAGCTTACAGGAGGAGAGTTTTATTTTGGATCAGAATCTTAGTGGATTAATTCATGGTCAGCTAATTCCTATGAAGAAACAGCATGATGAAGAGATACAGGTGAAAAAGCTGCTTAACCTGTGGGAGCAGAAAGCAGAGAGTCAAGTGGGGAGCCAAGGACAGTAAGACAAGTCATGCCTCCAACAACCCAACTCCAACCAGGATCATCTTCCAGCAGCGTATTCAGCTGCTAAACTCATCGTGTATGAATTCACTGAGAGGTAGAGCACCCCCCCAATACAATCTCCTCCCAAACGCACAAGACTTCGGGGGATATTTAGATCAAAAGCATTTCCCCAATATACATGGGAATGAAACATCAAAAGTTTTTTCATAAATGTGCACAAATACTATATGACAGTACTTTTTGGGTTTATTTTGAGACAGCATCTTGCTAGTAGTTCAGGCTGGTCTTGAACTCACTATGTGGCTCATACTGGCCTTGAATTTGTGGCAATCCTCCCACTTCAGCATCCTAAGTGTTGAGACTACAAGCATCCACCACTGTGCCTGGCTATTATGTGCCAATTTAAAATGTGTCATTCTTAATAATAAGCGCACAAGACCTGGGAATGGTGGTGGACACCTGCAATGCCAACACTTAAGGGCTAAAGCAGAAGGATTGTCCTGAGTTCAACTCCAGCCTGGGCTACATAGTAAGTTCAAGGTATGTTTGAACTATATAGTAAGAGCCTGACTCAAAAGATATAAAATGACAAAAATGTAAATACACAAGAGATTAAATGAGAGTAAGCATAAACATATATAAAAATGTACTATGAAGACGTTAAACATAAAATTCTGTAGGATCATACCAATATTAAAGAAATGGAGGGCATGGTAGTGCATGCCTATATGAGTTTGAGGTCAGCCCAGGCTACATAGGTGAGTTCAAAGTCAGCTGGCACTACATAGTCATACAAAGTTAAAAACAACAATAACAACAACAGAAACTCCTCAAAGAAATTAGACTTCAGAAAATAATATTTTCTCAGAAATAAAGAGAAATCTTTCAAAATCATAAAGGAGTTGGCATACCAACAAATAAACATTATAGATATGTATTCACTCTGTAACAAAGCATCAGTATGTATGCAATCAATACTGACACAAATGAAAAGAAAAATGAATCTACATTTGCGGCTGAAGATTTTTACATCTCTCTCAGTAACTGATATAACAAATAGAGAAAATATCAATCAGCAGGATTACTGAGTAATTGAATAACACTCTTAACAAACTGTACCTAGAACATTTTAATCTCAGTATTGAGGTTTAACTGGTATACACAAGGCAGCACATAGGTGTACAATTTGGTAACTTTGGATATCACATGTGGTAGAAAGTCACGTGTGGTAGTATCATCATAGTTGAGTTCAGAGACATACAGTACTAATATTTCCCAAAGTTTCATTGTGTCTTTTTGTTTTAATTTTTATTTGGCCTGGGAGATGATTAACAATATTCAGTATAGTCTCTCCATCATAAGATAGGGGTTCCTTATCTGCAAGCACTACATTTTTCTACAGATGACCATAAATTACTCATTTAATAAAACTGAAACTTCTATCTGTTTAATAACTACTCTCTATTTTGCTTAACCTCTGGCCCCAGTGACTATTATTGTATCCTCCATTTGTATGAGCTTTACTATTTTGTATATTTGTATAGGTGAAATTACACAGTAGATAATTGATAGTTGTAGAGTAACTCACCGCAGATGAGCAAATTATATGTTTCAAAATTGTATGTGGTATCATATATGGTATACAGTATCTTGGCATATAAAACATTCATCAAAGTTTAAGGTGCTGATACAACAAAGTTTAAGGTTCCTTCCCCAAACTAAATTAAATACAAGTCATATCCTCAAACACTTGCAGATTGCTTATCAAACAACTAAATAAAGTCAATGATCAGAGAATTTATGAAGAATAAGAACATATTTAAAAGTGATTAAAATGAAAAGCTAACCTATTAAAGTGTTTGCATGATACACTTGAAACAATGTTTGCATGTAAATTTGTGGTTCTGTATGTTTATATCAGAAAACAATACATATCTATGATCAGTACCTAATCTCTTATCTTAAGAATACTGACACAGAAGAACAAAGCAAATCCTAAGGAAAGCATGATACAAATTAAAATTAATAGTAGAAATTAAAGGAAAGAAAATCAGAAAAAATCAATTAAACCTAAGGACAAATTTTAAAGAATAAACAGTGTAATGAATATATTTCTATACTGATTAAAAATTAAAAATAGAAGAGATACAAATTACATATTAGGAAGAGTCACAGAAAAATATAAACATAATAACGTGAGGAAAAATTCTGCCTACACAATTGAACAACTCAGATGGACTAGACTAATGCATTCTCAAAAAATAGGAACAAAATTATTAATATTGACCACCCACCTGGTTCTCCAGCTGGGTGGGGATAGCCTCCAAAGAGTCATAGGCAGCCTGCAGGGAGACACTAGTGGCTTATAAGGGGACCCCGGGAACCTTGATGGGGAGTTCAGTAGCCTGAGCGGAGAAGGGATTCCGTCTGGGCTACATGAGAACGCTGAAGACCTGGACTGGGATTCCAGCAGTGCGGCGATGGGGAAGAGCCCAGGGGTCTGCTGGGGGCGACTCCGTGGAATGGGTCCCGGACACATGGCAATGGGGTGGAGCCTGGTGGTCCATGTGGGCGAAACTGAGGACTCGACCAGGCCTCTGGACATGCTGTATTGAGGCAAAGTCTGGTGGTTTGCTGGGTAACCCCGCCAACTCACCTGGATGGGCGGTCTTAAGGGCTTATCAATGGGTCCTGATCATAGTGAACCCGGTTGCCTGCCTATCTACTGTTTGTGAGCATGGGTGTTTTTCTACCTTCTGCCATAGCAGTTTGTGTACACCCATATATGTTACAGCATAATTTGAAGCAGCCGTGCCACTTCACAAAGTGAGAGACCGAGGGAGTAAATAAACCCAAAAGTACAGTTATTATCAGAGGGAAGATGACTGATTGGGTGGTAGAAAAATGGAAATGAGGGTGGAGAAAATTGATTAATCAAGCAAGTCATCATCTGTATAACTGAGCAACAAAGGTGAAGGTAACATCATGTAATACAGCATCCAGTGCTAATTCCCTATTATCTTCTCTATAATTTGGCTTTTCCTTTATTGTTTTTGTGTTAACTAATGCGAAGATAACATTATGTAATACAGCATCCAGAGCCAATTCCCTGCTGTCTTCTCTAAATTTTGTATTTCCTGTATTGTTTTTGTGTTATTCTGGTTTATATGTCTCCATTCATTTGCCTTTAAAATTAAAAAAAAGAAAGTGATTAAATACCCTCATCTTAATTAATCATATCAACATTAACCTGATACTAAAACAAGGCAAAGCCACAACAAGGAAACAATGAAGCACAAACCCTGGCAAATACAAATGGAAAACTTTATAACAATATGGTCAAATAAAATAGAAATATATGAGACAAAATTACATCATAAATAGTGGCATTTTCTCAGTAATTCAATGCAGATTTAACTTTTGAAAAGCCTATAGAAACAACTATACTGAAGGAATAAGGACAAAAACAATGTTTATCACAATGGATGCAGAAAAATTATTTGACACAGTTAAGTTTCTCATGCCAAAACACAGAACTTTCAGAAATGATACTGTCTTTTGTTATTCTTTCTGGATAATATTATTGGAATGGAATAAAAATATATAACAAAAATATATTTCCAAACCACCTATGAGAATCAAATGCTATAAGATTTACCTTCCAATTTAAAATATGTAGAGAATAATCACTATTATGGAAGAAGGAGCCAATATTAATTGATCAGTGAAGAAACATGCTGATGATCTGTCTTCTAATACATCTCAAAGTACTTGTATGTGATTCTGGGAAAAGAAGAGTTAGTAGGAGAGTGACTGAGAAATAAAGATAATGAGTAAACTGTGTAGAAAATATCATAACAGAAATACTGCAAAAGTCACATAAAATGAAGTCACATATTCACATACTACTTTTTTAACAACAATGTTGAGAATCCATAAAAGTTGTAATATGTGCACTTTTGGAGACCTAAATCTACAATAGTAATAGAGATACTCATTGTAGCTGTTAAATCATAAAATATGACTAATAAAGGGATCAAATTCTCATAATGGAAAATGAGTATGTGTTAATTCTATGACATTACTATGAATTATTTATTAAAATGAAAAAAAAATATATATATATATATAATTTAAAGAAAGAAAATAAAATGTAAGATTACCCAGTTATTCTTTATATTACACAAGTCCCTTAATTACTAGATAGGTAACTTGCAGTAAATCATGGAGTAGAAGGTACCATGAAAACAAAATTTAATCTTCACAGGACTTCTTAAAACTGGATTTTTGTTGTTCTCCTTTCTGCAGTTATTAATTCTCTACATAGGAAAATTTTTGTCTACATAACACTTTGTTCTTTCTCAGTTTGTTCAACTGGACTAACATTTTAAGAAATTAATAAGGCATGCTAGACATGAAGATCTCCTCTTATGGATCATTATTTGACACATTGCAACTTCTAGTTGGATCCACGGGCTCTCTGAACTGTGAGACAGAGTGTATGACATACTTGTGAAGGTGAGGGGCAGCATTCAGCATTCCATTCTCTGGCCACCATTTCTAAGTTCACTGTAGTCAATTAAACATCACTAATTGTCAGGCAACTAATTTTCTGTCACCGTATTAATATTTCTCTCAATTCTGTAATGTGCATTAAGATGGATAATACATTTTGGTCTCATTTCTTTATGGGCATAATTGCAGGTTACAAAATCATCATTCATCCACTAATTTAGTTTCTTCTGCTGGCAACTTCTTTTAAAACAATAAAATCTTTTATGACATATGCTGACAGACTGAATAAATAAAATAACTTTAATATAAATTTCTAATGAAGAAGAATCAGATTCTCTTAAATAGCTGCTGACTTAAGACAAATAGTATAATTAGTAACACTATGTAATAGGGAACCTAAACATGCCTTTGATACAAAGAAATAGATCAACTACACAAAAGTCACAAAGAAATAACAGAACTGAATCAAATCTGTGAATAAGTGGACTTAGTGGACATATGCAGTGTCTTCCACTCCACAACATCAGAATGTACAATTTTCTCAGCTGTACATGTGACTTTCTCTGAAATAGACCACATTCTAGCCCATAGAGCATACCTACATAAATCCAAAAAAATTGAAATTATTCCATGTATATTATCTGACTGCAGTACAATGAAATTGGAAATTAATGACAAAAGGAACTCCCAAAACTCCATAAACACTTGGAAATCAAGCAACACCTTCCTGAACAACCAATGAGTCACAGAAGAAATTAACAAATACCTACAAACAAATGAAAATATAGATACAATTTACTGGAATAAGTGGGATGCAATGAAAGCAGTCCTCAGAGGGAAATTTACAGTGGTGAACTCACACAAAAGGAAAACAGAGAAAGAACAAACAATTGTCTAATCCTCCACCTCAAACTTTTAGAAAAAGAACAAATCAAGCTCAAAGCCCAAAGAAGTGGGGAGATTATGAAGAACAGGGCAGAAATTAATGCAATTGAGATGAAGAAAACTCTACAAAAAATAAATAAATCAAAGAGTTTGTTCTTTGAAAGGATAAATAAAATTGATAAACCCCTAGCTGATCTTATCAAAAAAAGAAAAGAACTTAAATTTGTGCAATAAGGAATGAAAAGGATGAAATTACTACAGATCCTACAGAAATTCAAAAGATCATTAATAGCTACTTTCAAAATCTTTATTCCCATAGGATAGAAAATTCAGAAGAAATGGACAGATTCCTAGATATGTACCAATTGCCAAGTTTGAGTCAAGGAGATATACAAATCCTGAACAATGAATATCAATTAATGAAATTTAAAATGTGATTAAAAATGTACTGACAAAGGAAATCCCAGGCCCTGATAAATTCACAGCAGAATTCTACAAGAAATTCGAAGAAGATATAATACCAACCCTCATGAAACTCTTCAATGAAATTGAAAAGGAAGCGATTCTCCCTAACTCATTTCTGGAGGCAAGTATTACGCTGTTACCAAAACCAGAGAAAGACTCAGCAAAGAGAACTACAGACCAATCTCCCTAATTGACCCCACCCGCAAGTAGTCAACGGAGACTCTAGAGGGGGAGTAGGGATGAGAAAGGGACAAGAGACACAAGAAATGGAGACAAGACAGGAGTCTGATCAAGTCTCGTTTATTAGGCAGAAGTCTCGGGTTTATATACAGTGCGGGAGTGGGGATTGACGTCAGTGGGTAACTAGGCAATGGAGGGAGGTCCAGATATCACGCGAGGGAGGTCCAGGCATCAGGCGATAGCATGTGGTTACATCATATGATTTACGGGAAACAGAACCTTAGCTCAGAGAAAATAGAAACTTAACTCAGGATAGAAACAGAAACTTAAATCAAGAAGACTTTCAAGGTGGCTGATATATTTTAAGATGGATGCCGACCGCAGGGCTCTCAGCAGTCTCCCACAGGTCCCCTTTTTTTATTTTATTTATTAAAAAGACCAATAATCCTTGAGGGGACTGTGCCTGCCTTAGGTCAGGATGCTTTCACGTGGGACCAACTTGTACCTTACCCGTCATTGGAAAGCAAGGCAGCAAAAGGCCTAGTTCCTGTCTTAGGTGGTGGTTGGTGATACACGTGAGCTTCCAGTTGCCCATCTCTGGCTATCCAGTCCATCGCACCAAGGTGAGAAAGCCAAAATAGCCCGTTGATATTACTGGGTATCATCATAATCTGCTTTCTCAAGGTCTCTATCAGCCATGTCAAGCCTGTGATAAGGGACCTGAATTTGTTGCATCTTAATAGCATCCACTTGTTGTTTAATAAAGGCCATCAGTTTGTTAAGAAGACAAGGTCCTAATGAAAGAATCACTAATAATCCAACCAAAGGTCCCAGCAGGGGGAGAAGGTAGGGTAGGATTCCGTTCCATGCGCTCCAGAGTGGGTTCTCGAATAACTCTCTTCGTCTCTTTATCAGGTCTTCCTGGAGCTTCTTTATCTTATCTCGAACGATACCAGACTTGTTTGCATAAAAGCAACAGCGTTCCTGTAAAGCCAAACAAATCCCTCCCTGTTCTGCAGTTAAAAGATCCAATCCTCTTCTATTTTGGAGGACTACCTCCGCTAAGGAATCTATTTGATCCTGAATATCTTGAATAGTACTAGACAAGGCCTGGGCATCATCAATGAATTGATTAGAGAGCTTGACATAAGAGTGTACAGCAACTCCTAGCCCTGTCGAACCTGTGGCCAGGGCTCCCGAGATTCCCAATCCTACCAATAACGGAATAAACAAAACTACTCTTTTTGTATGGCCTGTAGCATAATCAAGGCTGGGGACAGGAATGGGTTCCTCCCCAGGTACAATTTCTATGTCAGGTAATAAGGTAGCTATAGTACATAACCCTGTCCAATTGGTAGGTAAAAAAGTGAAAGCTAGGTTTCCTCCACATACGAATATTTGTCCTTTTAAGAGACAGATAGAAGAACTGTAAGTAACTATCTGAGTACAATTAGCAAAAGTAACAAATCCAACATCAATCGCATATTTGTTGTTTTGGAAATTTCCTTGTATACAGGAGGTAAACTTAAAGGCTAAGGGTTGAATTCTAAATGGTAGACCTACGGTGCAGTTAGGATGTGTAGGGTTTATAACATTATATGGAGTGAAATTTGAAGGAATGGCAAGAGGCATGAGAGTACCTGGGGTCATGCATAGCCAGCATTCTTTAGCTAAGTTAGGATTAGAAGTGTTTAGAGCCTTTAAAGTGGCCATCCGAATATCTGTGATGTGGGTGTCTAAGTCAATTCCTCATGATTTAGGAAGTGCCAGAGGATGATAATTAATCTTTGGAGATGTATGTTTCATAATGTCCTCCATTAGCCTTTGTACCTTGATTTCTCTAATTTTGTCTTGTGGTCCATCACCATCAGAAATATGTATTGGGGCAGTCTTGTTCCAGCACACCAGTTTACCTGGGGTGCCATTGCATGAAGCTTGAGCGTATTTATAGTTTCTCAAAATTCGGGGAGCATTAGACCAGTCACCCCCAAAGGTACCAGTGGCAGTGCATTGTAATATGGCTGTAAAATATATTTTATTATCTATTCCTGTGCATTCTTGTACTGACTCATAACAGGAAGAATGCATTGTAGCATAAGTAGTACATTCCATAGGACATAGTCCTGGTTGGCCATTGGCGTGGAGTATCACCGGAGGCTTATAGTGACATTTGTAGCTTTGTAAGTAACCTCCCTTTATGGTGTTAATATATGTTAAATAAGCCACTTTATTACCATAGTCTGTAGAGCTGGTGTATTGTTTGGGTTTGGATGTAACAGTATCTCCATCTCAATCACATGGGGCACCAAACATACCTTGTCTGTCTGCCATAATTCTTGCCTTCCACAAGGGAGATTCAAGACCACTATCAGAAAGTTGCCACAAGGTGATCAGTACTCCCAATATTATGAGCCAAGTTTTGGAATTCATTATCTGAAAGATAAAAACAAGAAAAATTCTCAGGGCGATTCTTCGTCCCTGGAGTCATCAGTAAGTTTGTCCTGTATTTGTTGTTTATAGTCTATCTGTTTTACCAATCGTTCTGGTAACCATCTTGCAGATTTCATTTCTTTAGAGTATACACGTACTGATCCTCGGCCCCAGATGAGGACCGGACCTGGACCATGCCATGAATTAGTTATAGGGTCCCTCCATAGTACGGAGGCAAACTGTTTTTGTGTTTCTGTGTGCCAGATGAGAGTAGCTGCTGATTGTCCGTTAGTATCCAAATTTAAAAAATTGAGGATAAATAAAGCCTGAGATAAAATGTTTCTGGGGGACCCTTTTGTAGGGTACCATTCCTCCTTTTTTATTTTATCAGTAGTAAGCTTTATGGAAAGATGTGCTCTTTCTACTATTCCTTGACCTTGAGGGTTATAAGGTATACCTGTAATATGTTGAATACTAAGGTATTTACAGAATTTTGAAAAGGTAGAGCTGGAGTAACCTGGACCATTATTAGTCTTTATCTGTTGTGGGCATCCCAGGATGGATAGAGCATTAAGCATATGACTAATCACATGTTTAGTAGCTTCACCAGATTGAAGAGAAGCAAAAATAAAACCGCTGAAAGTATCTACAATCACATGAACATATTTGAGATTGCCAAATTCAGGAATATGAGTAACATCCATTTGCCATAATGCATTAGGTATTAGTCCTCTAGGATTAACTCCCAGAGAGGGAGTTGGAAGGTGTATGGCACAAGAGGGACAATTTTTGACTATTTCTCTAGCCTGTTCTCTGGTAATATTATGTATTTGCCTGAGGGTTTGTGCATTTAGGTGATGTAATTGATGGCTTTTTTGTGCTAGAGTAACTTTATTAGTACTATCAGTAGAAGCGATAGCAGCTAATAAATGAACTGTATTTAAGTGAGTAGCTAAATCAGTTCTATGAATGCCTCTGACTAAAGGTCCTGGCAATCCAGAGTGAGCACGTAAGTGCCCTATGAAAAAAGGATGCGTCCATTTTGTAATAAGTGACTGTAGTTATCTGAATAATTTTCCAGCATTGGAGACATTTTTAATTTGACCAGCAGTCTCCAGCAGTGGGACAGAATGTGCGACATAAGCACTTATATAAATATTAAGTGACTGATTAGAGAAGTCAGAAAAAACAGCAATAACAGCATGTAATTCTGTCAGTTGAGCAGAGGTGCTATTTGTTTGGAATTGTACTGTTTGATCTTGGCAAATATAGGCAGCTATGCCCGTTGAAGAACCATCAGTAAATACTAAAAAAGCATCTTTCAATGGATGAAGTGTAGTGACTTTAGGAAAAAAAATTCATGTTTATTAACGAAGTCAATAAGCTTGTTTGCAGGATAATGATTATCCAAGAGCCCCACGTAGGAGGCCAAAGCAGTAGGCCAAAACTCAGTAGTTTGCATAAGCCAATTATTATCCCTGAGGAGCTTTTGGAAGTCATTTAAAGTTTTAAGGCTATCTAATCTCAATTCCAATTTTTGTGAGGAAACTTGTGACCCTGTCATTTGAAAGCCCAGGTATGTGTATGGGTCTGTAAGTTGAACCTTATCAGGTGCGATTTGTAATCCTTTTTCAGATAGAGAAATCCATAGTTTATCATAACATTGAAGTACTCTGTCACCATCTTGTCCAGCCACCAGGATATCACCCATGTAATGAATGATGTACATATCTGGCCAGCGATCTCTTATTGGTTGCATAGCTAAAGCAACGAAAGATTGGCACAGAGTAGGACTATTTGCCATGCCTTGAGGGAGGACACACCATTGGAATCTTTTCATGGGTGCTCTAAAATTAGTAGCAGGCAAACTGAAAGCAAACTGTTTTTGATCATCGGGATGTAAAGGAATGGTGAAAAAACAATCCTTTAAGTCTATGATAACCTTGAAATAACCCAAAGGTATAGCAACAGGTGAGGGAAGGCCTGGTTGTAAAGCGCCCGTTAGTACCATGGTTTTATTTATTGCTCTAAGATCATGTAACAACCGCCATTTACCTGATTTCTTTTTTATGACGAAAATAGGAGTATTCCAGGGAGAGTTGCTAGGAATTATATGGCCAGCTTCAGGCTGCTCCTGTACCAGCTGTTGTGCAGCCACTAATTTTGTAGAAGTTAGAGGCCACTGACCGACCCAAACAGGCTCTTCAGATAACCATGTAATTTTTTCTGCATGGGTCACAGGAGTGTCAATGGCCCCTATGGAAAATGGCCCAAACCCGCCTTATCCATTTTTGGAATGGCCTCTATAGGTGTTGTTATTCCTGTATTATGTTTTCCGAGGCTTTGACCTGGCAAATATCCATGTTTTAACATTTGGTTAGTAATCACATTGTTGGGACTACCCATAATCATGCCAATTTGAGACAATAAGTCTCTTCCCCATAGATTTATTGGTAAACTAGGTGTAACATAAGGTTGTATAGTACCTTGATTTCCTTCTGCATCTTTCCAAGTCAACAATTTTGAACTTTTTTGGGGGTTTTGACTTTGCCCTATTCCCTTTAGGTGAGTCATAGTAATGTCCAAAGGCCAAGCCTTAGGCCAATCCTCCTTTTTAATGATAGTAACATCAGCACCTGTATCAATTAATCCAGAGAACTTTTTACCATCTAACCATAGAGTCATGAGGGGTTTTTGTGTAGAAATAACTTTTGCCCAATATACATCTGACGAGCCAAAGCCTTTATTACCCCTCTGTTGTGAGACAATTTTATTAGGGGTTTGAATCAGAGGTAGAAGTAATAATTGTGCAAAGCTTTGTCCTGTCTGAATGGTACCAATGATTTTAGGAGAGGATGTCATAACCTTTATTTTACCCGTATAGTCATTATCTATAACTCCTGGGATAACTTGAATCCCATTAAGCATAGAACTACTGCGTCCTATTATGAGGTCAAAGGTACCCTCCAGTAGGGGCCCAAAAATTCCTGTATGGAGAGCCTGAACTCCCATTTCAGGGGTTAATACTGTGTGGGTGGTGGAACTGAGGTCCAGTACTGCACTTCCTGCTGTGGCTCTGCAGAGGTCTGAAATGGATTGTTGTTTTGTGGAACAAAGTTGAATGCCCCCAAAATGTGTTTGTGTTTGAGTTTGGGGGCCTGGGGCTGGCCCCAATTCCCGTTTCCCTGCATCAGAGGTAATTCCTTGCCTTCAATATCTCTTTTTGATCTACATTCATTAGACCAGTGTTTTCCTCTCTTACATCTAGAGCATATTCCTGGTGTCTTTGTTTTAGGGTTGTTAGTGGAATCTTTTTTGCAATCTTTTGCAAAATGACCAATTTCCCCACAAGTAAAACATTTGTTTTTATTTTGTTGAGATAAAAATTATTTAACCGTATATCCTTTTTTAGCAGCAGCCATAGCAAGACCTTGCTGATAAGCAGCTCCAATATCAGAACAAAGGCATATATAACCTGTTAAATCAGTCCTTTTTTAATATGGTCAGATGGCAGCTTGGCAGGCAGCATTAGCGTTTTCAAAGGCCAACTGTCTAACTAAATCTGTGCCTGCATCAGTGCTACCAAAGATTCTACCTGCTGCGGTAAGTAGACGATGGGCAAAGTCTGCAAAAGGCTCATCCGGCCCTTGTCTAATGCCAGTGAGAGAAGAACTCATGTCCCCTTTAGAGGGTAATTTTCTCCATGCTTTATTAGCAGCTGTATGAATTTGTGCATAAAGTCCTGGATCATATAACATTTGAGCCTCTTTAGTATCAAAATTGCCATCTCCTACTAACATATCAAAGGTCTATCCATTGTTTTCCTGAGCATTGCGTCTAGCAATTTCTTTGCAATTTTTCACATATTCTGATTTCCATAGGAGATAATCTCCT